>WBNQ01075908.1:10173-23304 GCA_013401375.1 Spizella passerina
CTGAATTTGGCAGCGAAGGGATCAAGTCTCAGACAAGTTTTGTAATTTCTTATTAGATTTATGTCACTTTTATTGCTGCTCTGACACCAGATGCTTTCCCCATTTGTAACTATAATTAGAAAGAGTTATTTACAAAAATAATTATAATTACATCGATTAGTTTTCATATTTTCTAGTGCTGCTGCCCTACTTTGTTTTCTCAGTTTACTACTGAAATAGAAAGCTGACAAAGACAAGAAAGTTTCCATTCTCATTTCTTGCTGTCTCAATACATTAAGTTTTCTCAATGTTCAGTCCTTTGACATAGCTGTGCTTCCCAATCAAGTCATGGTAAGTGCACACTGAAAACAAACCACCTTTCAAAAGCTACAGAGCTGAGCAAAGAAAGATTGAAGAAAACAAACCATTCCCCAAAGGAATACAGTCAGATACATCTACTAACATCTGCTCTTTCCCCAGGGTAACAAAGTGGCTAAAAAGATGGGCTGCAAACTGAAATACAGAGAAGGTGCCAGTTTCAAGGCCAAAGAAGTACTACTGGTGAAACCCCATGGTGCAAGACCATGGTGCTCATCATCACCTGGGCAGATGTGCTGAAGTTCCCTGTTTCCAGCACACAGCCCTAGAGACCTTCCCACTGCAAAGGTCAAGGGTGTGCAGCTGAGATCCCCCAGGTTAAACCCCTGTATTCCAGAAATCTCTGAGCTACCCATCAGAGGAGGCTGACAGCACCCCAGGAAAATCCATTACTGCATGTTCACTGCTCAGATGCCACTGCAGCCAATCCTAGACAGGCCCAGAACACCCCTCCCACATCCTTATTAGAGACTAGAGCAATAAACAAGGGATACACTGCATCTCAAGGCAAGGATTTGCCACCAGGGTCAGTGGACAATTGAAATCAAGGTTGAGAGAATGAATCCACTCACCAGGACACAACGATCAAGGAACAACTTCTATGTGAACCTCTTAATTTCTTTTACACCTTCCCATATCATTTGACTTCTACCCAAACAGTCAATTATTCTAGTTTATAGTATAATAAAACCTGCCTTTTTTCCCCGTTTCCAAGCCTTCTAACATTCATTGAAGTCATTGCAGACCCAGCTTTAAGCTCTGTCTGGCAGCAGGACCCTAAAACCTACACCTAAAAACCACCATGGCCACAGATCATTTAAAACAAAACAAGAAACAAACAAAAAATCCAAAAATGACAAAAATTTGAAAAATTTAGGAAGCTCTAGATGTATCTCTACTTCCATTTAATAGATTTTTCAGAAAAATAAAGTAATGGAAATACAGTTTCTGCCTTGTGCCTTGTCTGTACCTCATGGCAGTGTCTCCAGAAATGAGTGGCTGATTTTTAAGAATGAAGTTTTATGACGGAACACCAAAAGGAAGGTAAAAAAGTGAAAAAAATAACTTTAAACTTGATTAGTCAATGATGAATACATAAAACTTATCTGTGTCTGTGAGTAATTTCTATCTCATCTTAGAACACGGAATTAAAAAAAAAGGCTTTTTCTCAATTTTTTGTTATAGTTTTGTGCAAATCATCTAGACCCTGTTTTCATATCCTATAATATAAAACAAGTCTTTGTGGAAAAGTATATCACATTTTCCTATGCCAAGCATGTTTGGAAAAAGCTTCACCTGAAGACTAAGCGGGTACAGGGCAAGGTTCTCTATTTGGGGCACCTTCTTAAAAGGTTCACAGTATCAGAGGTTCCTGGAGAGACTGGATTCAGTTTCTGCTCTTCCCCACTTTTTTTGGGAATAAATTGGAGAAGGATTGGCTTTCTATGTGAGTTCCTAACAGAGTTCCTGAGTGAGACTGGAGGGAAGTGGAGGGGAGCAGCAGGGAACCAGAGCAGAACAAGAGTATTTGGAACTACAAAATCGAAAGCACTATCGATATACATGAGAGGATGTAAGTGCATCCAAGGCTGGTGAGCAGTGAAAACGAGCACGGGTCATGGAAAGGGGTTTAGCAAACAACATATTCTGGGAAAGCTGCAGAATATGAAATATAAATTGCCAGATTATAACGAAACAGAGATGAAAGTTTGATTGCAAAAACTTGGAAGGCAGGAAAATTGAAGAAGGCACTGACTGAGAAAAAGACCGTGAAAGAGAAATAAGCACACAGCAAGAGAGCGGAAGCAGAGACAAATAGAAGATGGCTTAAGATAGAAAAAGAGCACAAAAACAAGGGTTGGATACAAAATTTAGAAGTATGCTTGTTAATCTGCTTAGATAAAACATTATTGTAAAAACTACTGTGCTAGAATGGTAGCTCCTAAGACCAGAGTTCATGGCTCCAAAACACTGCTAGAAGTTGAGAAGATGTGACTTGTGACATGAGCTTGGCTTAGAGCAGCTGAAACCCTCCTGGTCCCAGTGGCTTGCCAACTCTCCTCATGCAGCCTGCCCGGAAATAGTCACCAGCTACCTGGGTATTGTGATACAATGGACATAAAATTAACACACACACAAAAAAAGGAGTCATTTTACAAGACAAGGACAAAATCATGCAATTCTAAAAAAAACCCCATAGCTGTGAGATGGATGTAAACCTGTCCAAAAGGCAGGAATGCTTCACACTGAAACAGAACTAACCACTTCAGCTCCAGCTGGGCAAGTGGTGTGAATCAGAGACACACTCACACAGGTTGTCTGCCTTCAGCAGATGGTGGGAAAATGTCCATGAAAGCTTCCTAGCTTTTCCTGTGCACACAGTAACCCAACGTCCAATATCTGAGGAATGCATTGCTTGTGTGGCAAAGCTGGGCTGGGGAAAAGAAAAGAGACGCCGGATAGTTTAACATCAAACCCAACCATTTCCCTTAATTTTAGGGTTTGGTTTCTTCTTTTTCAAGAACTCTAGCGCCACAGAAGACTTTTTTGAGCATAACTCAAGAAACACAAACATGCAGTGGGCATTATGCTTTCATCATCGGAAATCTCTTGAGAACTTACATTAAAAGCATTTTTTAATTCTTTACAAATCCATAAAGTACAGTTCCACAAGGACATTTATTCTCTTAGGTGTAAAGGTATGGTCTGACTCCTGCTTATTTCCTAGCAAAACCTCACTGCAAATGCTGCTCAAGTACTGCACCTTACACAGCAAGCTGCAACTTAAAAATATAGAGCTAAAAACATACATTCGTGCATTCACATTAGCAGGAGATGGGGAAGACTGGGACTCTCCAGACTGGAATGGGAAAGGTTAAGGCGAGCAGAAATCCAGGTTCACAAAGCAGCACCCTCTGTGGAGAGGCTTAAAAAAAACACATGAAACTGAAGGGTATTTAAAAGTAGGAAAAAGTTTATTTAAAATGTGATACAATAATTTTTCACCCAGTGGACAGAGGACCCTGCGAGCTTCCTGGCAGCAGAGCGAGCCTGCAGCATCAGCTCAGAGATGGTCTCAGCCGCCTTGGTGCAGTCATCTCTGCTCACTTGCCAAAACACAGAGCAACTGATGAATTCAAGGCAAGAAGCCCTCCCTGGGATGGTGCAGGCTAAGACAAAGCCATCAGAGGTGAGGTTTGCATCCCACTCTGCCCATCCAGAGCTTGTCACCTATCCCCAGACCAGGCATACAGTCCTGCCAGAGCCGTATGTCCCACCATATGTCCAGAGAAGAGCTGGCATGAGAGACAAACTGACTCGCCTCCCTGCTGCTCCATCGCTTTGCTGCTGCTGCACTCCAGGCTTCTGGATCAATCTCTGGCACTGATCAATCAGGAATACCAGGATTTAGGCCTGAATTCCCTGAGCAGCAATAGAATTAGATTACTTTGATTCAACACAGACTTAGACCCCTACCAGCATTCTGGTTTGTTGTATTTGTATTTCTTAGATGTAGCCTGGTGAGCAAAGAAGCCAGGTTAACAGATGGGAAGGAATAAAATGGAAGATCTTGGATCCATTTCTGCTAAATTGACAAGCACATTTCTGTATACTAGGTATTATATGTATCACACAGTGCCAAGTAATGAAGTGACTGGCTCCCTGAGATACCTAATGAAGCTACCCAGAGAAATTAAACATGTCGTCTTTGAATGCCCCAGAAGGGGAAATAAAGAGAGGTAAATTCATAAGCTTATTCATAACCACCAATCTTATTCATAACCACCTATTTCACAGCATTACAGTCAAAAAACCTCAGAGTTTTACAGTCTTAGTCAGTACTTTTGATAGGTAATAAGTCAGCTTCAGCAGTTAGGTAAAGCAGTTAATTCATAAAGCCACAAGTTCCCCTAACATGAACACATTGCAGCTGTTTTATATTCAGGGTTTATATAATGCTATCAATTCTCTTCCACTTTGTTTCTTCTCCTTGCTCCCTCAGAAGAATAAACTAACGCTAAAGTAAAAAAGAAAGAAATCACTCCTTAACTACCTTGAGAAATATGTTGGCGTGACTGTGAAAGCCAAGTAAGACTGAGAGATAAAAGGTCTTGAGGTACAAAAATTGCCACAGTTACTGAAAAAATCCAGAGATTTTCCTCAGAAACATCTGAGGAACGAAAATTCCGTGAAATCTCATGGTATCACATAAAACAATCTGCTATAATAAGTAGCAAAAATTTTTCTAAATGAAAACAGAAAATTTCTGATAAACAAATGACAAATATTTGCAGGGAAATGAAAATTCTTGTGCATGAAGAAGAATGTGACCCAGGGTAGTACCTCCTATTCCCTTAGGAATCACAGAACTTTTGAGAGAAATGACAAATTCTGATGAATGATAAATGTGTCAATGAAAGAGCCTGGAAACCAACAAGACAGATCATGAACTACACAGCATTAAGATTTCTTTAAATCTCATCTTCCTGCAAAGAACACATACACAATCAAGTATTCAGCAGATTTTCAGTAATACTCATTTTGTCACACATTTGCAACCATCCTGATTTTTCTTTCAGAAATCACTTGCACAAGCAGCAACTACATTCTCAAATGCAGAATTAGCAATAACATCATTTTGCTTTTAACAAGTACAATATGAAATCCATACTATTTTTGCATTTTCTAGAACTCAAGCTACTGGCAATCTTTGAACCTCACCCTCCAAAGTTTCTCCAAGGTAAAAAAGGGAAGATATTGGCCAGGGCACCTCAGGAGACAAGAACAGCTGGTTTTCATCATGGCCTTGAGAATGGTTGCATTAAGAGATTAGTCAGGCCTAAGAAACAACCTTCTTTATTTTAACTCAGTTTGGAAGCAGATACACCTCACCAGAGCAGTAGAAATCAATGTTAGTCCAAACCACAATGAGCCTTCACATTCAGAAGTTCAGCTGCAAGTGGGGTCAAAAAGAGCAGAGAAAGAGTATTTGAATAGTACAGTGATCCATGAACTCAATTCAAGGTAGTAAATAACATCTGTGCCTGAGTGAGCTATAATACTTTATAAAACAATAACAAATGACTACACTTCTGATTGATAGGAAAGTTTTATATCATACCACAGGCAAAACTGTTGCCAATGGAATCTTTTCTCCTAGGGAAAGGGGATTCTGTGATCATTCCTTCCCGCATTAACTTTCAGCTTGCTAACTTCAGAGGCAGAGATTAAAGTTATTGTATGTTTGTATTGTATTTAAATCATATGTCTGGCAACAAATCAAGTTGGTGTGGATTACAGAGACCTGGTTAACACTTTGCCAGTCTTACAAAGCAGGAATCTGCTAGGCACAGAGACCTCTGTCCCAGCCAGCAGCCAGGTGGGAAAATAAAAAAAAAGTTAAAAATTAAAAACACAAACAAATAAAAAGAAGGAAACATGTAAAGGCGGCATTTGAAGACACAGAAGGAAAGATGCATTTTGACATCTGGATATAAGAACATATTTACATCAATGCACATCTGCACAGACACTCCAGAGAAAAAAATCATGAGCCTTTCACACCACAAAGAATAAGAGAATTGTTTTCACTCTTGCAGTAATGCATGGACACAATACTGAGGTTTCACTGAAGATAAATGTTTGGTATATTGCTCTTGGTCAGTGCCCATTAAAGGGATGAAAAGCAGTCAGTAAAAAAAAAACTCAAATCTGGTGACCGTCTTGTGCTATATAAAGCACAAAATACCCTCCTGTTCCCTCTTTTTTTGTGACACAATGGAACTGGAAAAAATACTATTCTTCATGCTTGAGGGATCTTTCCCTCAAGTGAACAGCAGAACAGGTTCAAACAATTTAGCCAAGATCATTACTAAAAGTTTTGTCGTCTAATCAAGATCCAGATTTTCCAAAATTTTGACTGAGTTTTCATATAGAGTTATCATGAGAATGAATCCACTTCAAGTCTGGCTATCCAGAGCTCAATCCAAGCTTTGTGACTACAGAAGCAAAAGGAAAAACCCCCAAATATTCTCTACAATTTATTCTCCTTCCTTCCTCTCAGAAAACATGCATTTTATATTAACTGTTACATCTTCGTTTTACCACTCTCTTGCACACCACAAACTGTTGACCAGCCAACTGTTGAAATGTTTATAGAACAAGCTGACTGGATATATATATGTAAGCCCTGAAACATTTGAAAATTAAAAGCATACACAACACCAACATCCCTGACACGTGTAAGAGTCCAGAATACATAATGAGAATAAACTCCAGGTGCTACTATGCAGGAGGGTGTAAGAGATGAAACTGTAATTCAGATAAAATTGCTGAGAAGGTTAAAGTATCACAAGTATCTAGGATGGTTTTTATAAAAGTAATGTTTTAGCTCATAAGATAACTGATTTTTCTTCAATTTCTGGTAATACTACAGGTAGTATTTCCTGTGCAAAGATGCAAAATCAGTGCTGCAGGAGCAGCACCGCATGTGACTACTGTGCACACTTGAAGATAAGAAACTGAGGTTAGAAAACACATCAATTTAGGGTAGTAACAGACTCCACAGTACAAATTAGCTACTGCAATTGGCAACACCATATAAATATTATCAAAATGCCTCGCTTGGCATTGTCAGTCCACGCTCTCACAGGGGCAATGAGCTGCTGGTGATCCTGGTACCCTACAGACAGCATAGCCAGCAGGTCTGACTGATCACTATTTACTCAATTAATAAACTCCAAAAGAAACTTGCATCATCTCTCATTATGAAGTCCAAGAAATGGTTCACATTTCCATCAGAGGAAATCATTCTCATTTCTTTTAAAAGCCATTGCCACATCTGAAAACCATGCCAACACACAACTATTGTTATTGATAATTTGACAGGCTACTCAAGCTACATGTGGTTGAAACAACTACTCCTCTTCAAACAATCCAAACCCTTGAAGTCATAGTAATTAACAAGAAAACAGCAATTACAGATTTATGTGCTACCTTAAACATGCATATTGACATCATATAAACAATTCTGTGCACGTTGTTGTTTTAATTAGTCCTTGTGCACTTTGTGTGAAAATGAACATTCCAGTGACTTACTGTTTAAACACTAAATTTAGAAATTTATATTGCAGAGGTGATAAAAATCAAACAATTAACTGAGACTCATACCCAGTCTGTAATTTCTAGCTCTTATCTCTACTGGAGTACATATTTTTTATATACACATGCATATATATGAATTCTGAGATAAACATTCCATAAGCTGTCATTTGTGTCTTACAGATTTACTTTCTTACAGATTGAATTACTCCTCTAAGAGTTTGATTTTACTCTACTCATCCATTTTACATAACTATTTCATGGAAAACTTTTAAACTATTTAAGCACTTGTGCTGCAAGTATAATATCCCCTGTTGCACAACGCATTCAACATTTTTTTTAAGGAACCAACTTTTCCTCATGTATTTTTCAATTCTATCAAGGTAGAAATTCCATTATTTTCAAAGCACTCATTATTGACTGATGGCTTATGTTAGGCTGCACTTCAACAGCTGCATCATGGCTGGTTTTGTAAGGAAGAAGAGTTACAACCTGAAACCGCACGTCTTGGCTTGTTTGCTCCAGCCTTGTGATTTCTTTTCTTGTTTTGAAATCAAGTATCCTAAATTCCAATATACTTTTGAAGCAGCTTGTTGCTTTTAATGATCATAACCATTTTGAAGCTAAGCTGAATGGTGCCTTCAGGGCATCGTTATTAAGGGAGAAGAAATTCACTGACGCAGACACCAGCACACGCTGCCTCTCAGGCTCTATTTTTATAGACCATTAGAAATCTGCCATGTTTTGTCACATTCCACACTTCAGGGCTTTGCCAGTGCCTACCCTATGTGGGATTCTTCTGTCAAATCTTATGAATACCTTGCTGAGTCTTCAGGGGTTTTGACAAAATTCAATTCCAACTGCAGTACCTTCTCTGCCCACCCCCAGAAAAACACCCACTACCTTCAACCTTCCTCGTACCTGTCTGTAAAAACTCTTAAGAAACTTTGAGTCAAAGCAAAGTGATTCTTCAAAGAGAACAGCAAGTCACAGGTACCTGTAATAACTTTGGCACGATGTCCATTATAAAGCTCAAGCAATTTGGGTAAGGAAAGTCATATTCCCTTCAGAGACCAGTACTGTGCCCACCTGTGCATGCGCATGGAATGGATTCCCTTGGAGTTCCCAGCAGAAGCTGGAAACCATGAAGGCATTTCACTGCATCCCATGGAACATCCCTGCCTCAAACAACTTTGGGGGAGCTGCCTTTCCTTTATCTTGGTATTGTAACTTCTTCACTGGTATGAATCACCCTTTCTCTCCCCCACTGTTTTTGTTCCATAGGATTTGCTGGAACTTCTCTTTGGCACCAAGCAGTACCAGCTGCTTTTATGCACAAACAATGACTACTTTTCTATTCCCATTAAGGTACAAATCAAACATTTTCATAACAAATATGATCCAGTCACCAATACTTTTTCTTCACTCACCCTTTGCTTTTTCTTTCAAGAAATAAAAACACTCACTAGTGAGAGGAATAGCAGATTTGTCTTTACAAACAAGCTGTGGGTCTGCTGGTAGACAAAACTAGCACTTGGAGACAAAAGAAACAATGGGAAGGATTCCACTGACTGAAATGGAAATGGAAAAAGATAGTTGCTTTTACAAATAAACCTTAGGTTTGCTGATAAATGAAATTAGACATTGAAAGATGAAAGAAACAATGGGGAAGAAAAACCCCTAAATTCCATAAGAATTAAAAATTAAAAGGGAGGGTTATACATTAGAGGGAAATCTTTGGTATCAGGTGTTCTGGGAAGTCTGTGCCTGTCAAGTACCTCAGCCAGTGGGGAAAGAGACAGGAAATGTGGCCAGGAAACTAGGATAAAAAGGGAGGCTGTGTCCTCCAAAAATTCGAGAGNAATAAACTCCAAAAGAAACTTGCATCATCTCTCATTATGAAGTCCAAGAAATGGTTCACATTTCCATCAGAGGAAATCATTCTCATTTCTTTTAAAAGCCATTGCCACATCTGAAAACCATGCCAACACACAACTATTGTTATTGATAATTTGACAGGCTACTCAAGCTACATGTGGTTGAAACAACTACTCCTCTTCAAACAATCCAAACCCTTGTAGTCATAGTAATTAACAAGAAAACAGCAATTACAGATTTATGTGCTACCTTAAACATGCATATTGACATCATATAAACAATTCTGTGCACGTTGTTGTTTTAATTAGTCCTTGTGCACTTTGTGTGAAAATGAACATTCCAGTGACTTACTGTTTAAACACTAAATTTAGAAATTTATATTGCAGAGGTGATAAAAATCAAACAATTAACTGAGACTCATACCCAGTCTGTAATTTCTAGCTCTTATCTCTACTGGAGTACATATTTTTTATATACACATGCATATATATGAATTCTGAGATAAACATTCCATAAGCTGTCATTTGTGTCTTACAGATTTACTTTCTTACAGATTGAATTACTCCTCTAAGAGTTTGATTTTACTCTACTCATCCATTTTACATAACTATTTCATGGAAAACTTTTAAACTATTTAAGCACTTGTGCTGCAAGTATAATATCCCCTGTTGCACAACGCATTCAACATTTTTTTTAAGGAACCAACTTTTCCTCATGTATTTTTCAATTCTATCAAGGTAGAAATTCCATTATTTTCAAAGCACTCATTATTGACTGATGGCTTATGTTAGGCTGCACTTCAACAGCTGCATCATGGCTGGTTTTGTAAGGAAGAAGAGTTACAACCTGAAACCGCACGTCTTGGCTTGTTTGCTCCAGCCTTGTGATTTCTTTTCTTGTTTTGAAATCAAGTATCCTAAATTCCAATATACTTTTGAAGCAGCTTGTTGCTTTTAATGATCATAACCATTTTGAAGCTAAGCTGAATGGTGCCTTCAGGGCATCGTTATTAAGGGAGAAGAAATTCACTGACGCAGACACCAGCACACGCTGCCTCTCAGGCTCTATTTTTATAGACCATTAGAAATCTGCCATGTTTTGTCACATTCCACACTTCAGGGCTTTGCCAGTGCCTACCCTATGTGGGATTCTTCTGTCAAATCTTATGAATACCTTGCTGAGTCTTCAGGGGTTTTGACAAAATTCAATTCCAACTGCAGTACCTTCTCTGCCCACCCCCAGAAAAACACCCACTACCTTCAACCTTCCTCGTACCTGTCTGTAAAAACTCTTAAGAAACTTTGAGTCAAAGCAAAGTGATTCTTCAAAGAGAACAGCAAGTCACAGGTACCTGTAATAACTTTGGCACGATGTCCATTATAAAGCTCAAGCAATTTGGGTAAGGAAAGTCATATTCCCTTCAGAGACCAGTACTGTGCCCACCTGTGCATGGGCATGGAATGGATTCCCTTGGAGTTCCCAGCAGAAGCTGGAAACCATGAAGGCATTTCACTGCATCCCATGGAACATCCCTGCCTCAAACAACTTTGGGGGAGCTGCCTTTCCTTTATCTTGGTATTGTAACTTCTTCACTGGTATGAATCACCCTTTCTCTCCCCCACTGTTTTTGTTCCATAGGATTTGCTGGAACTTCTCTTTGGCACCAAGCAGTACCAGCTGCTTTTATGCACAAACAATGACTACTTTTCTATTCCCATTAAGGTACAAATCAAACATTTTCATAACAAATATGATCCAGTCACCAATACTTTTTCTTCACTCACCCTTTGCTTTTTCTTTCAAGAAATAAAAACACTCACTAGTGAGAGGAATAGCAGATTTGTCTTTACAAACAAGCTGTGGGTCTGCTGGTAGACAAAACTAGCACTTGGAGACAAAAGAAACAATGGGAAGGATTCCACTGACTGAAATGGAAATGGAAAAAGATAGTTGCTTTTACAAATAAACCTTAGGTTTGCTGATAAATGAAATTAGACATTGAAAGATGAAAGAAACAATGGGGAAGAAAAACCCCTAAATTCCATAAGAATTAAAAATTAAAAGGGAGGGTTATACATTAGAGGGAAATCTTTGGTATCAGGTGTTCTGGGAAGTCTGTGCCTGTCAAGTACCTCAGCCAGTGGGGAAAGAGACAGGAAATGTGGCCAGGAAACTAGGATAAAAAGGGAGGCTGTGTCCTCCAAAAATTCGAGAGGTCCCAGAGGAATGCCCCATGACCTTTCCCTTTATTTGAATAAAGTACAAGGACTCCTCTGTCTCCTTTTTGGACATAAACCTCTGGTGTTTGTAGATTAATTTTCCTAACACTAGTATCCCTTAGACCAAGTTTAAACATCAGATATCTGGGATGTTCCTCCTCCTTCCTCATGTGAATTCTATCTGAAAAAAAGCTCAGCAAAGCAAATTATTACCATGATTCCCTGGCTAGTAGCAGCACCACTGAGGGCACAACAAAGGACAAAAAAAGGAGGTTTTGCCAAAAAATACACCATATTGGGACATGTAAGTGCCACAGTAACCACTGAAAAGCCCCAGCAGCTCCTGATTACAGTTTCTGCCTGTGCCAACCCAGGGAAATCCTTTACTAACTTTTACAGCATAACAAGACACTGGTTTCACTACATCTAAAAAACAAAATACACTAACAAACTGGAGTTCACCCTGTGAAAAGTACCATAGCTGAGTAAAATGTCATTTACAGTACCAAAATGCAAACTAAGGTTAACAAATTCCTATTTCACATCCAATACCAAATCCCATGTAAACTAGTGGCAAAGTGCTTCCAACAATAACACTCAAGATCTGACTTCTTTTGTGCCTGAGTTCTGTTTTTTGCTTTAGTTTTGCTTTGTGTTTGGCAGCTTTGCAAACAAGCAAAAATAGGTTAGAGAGAAGGAGCAGTGAAAAAAACTATTCATATGTACTTTGAATAGCTACAATAATGCCTAATTGTGGATCATTTATTTAAAGACTGCACAAACTTTCTTTATCAGATTTTCTTACAAGACCAAAAGCACAGCCATGACAATGTATGGGAAGGGTTTTACAACGTCTGGCCTGCTGATGCACATACACCACTGGTAGAAAAAATTCAGTAACTGAAGCAAGGGGAAGCAGAGGCAAGGACACCTGTCCCCTTTCTCCCTCATCCTGAATTTCTCACCACCACTATCCCCACTCCAAATCCCTGAACAAGACAGAGAGCACGGCCACGCAGCACTGAAGGGCTGTGTTCAGAAAAAAGGTAATTCAGCAGGAGAAAAGTACTCCCTGCAGCTTCTCATTCCTTTAGATAATCTTTTCCAGTTCCAGGATTTGGAGGTTTTCAGATCTTTTAACAAGTGTTGCTTACACTTAATGCAATATACATTGAGCATATGGTAGGAGAGAAAAATAAAAACCACATCAAAACTCTCAGTTCTTTTGTAATATTGCAGGAAAATTTAAGTTACAAGGAGAATTTATTAATCTTATTTGAGTTTGCAAGCCCCTACATTTGTTTAACAGAGGTGACTGAAAACTTAGAGATGATTTTTTTTCCTGCCTTATAACTGACAGCTGCAATTTAATCCTGACCATTGCAGTTGAGAGTTACAGGTGGATTTTAGCTTTTAATAAACTGGAAATAGCAATTAAGTCAGGACTGTCAATTACCATCATATATACATCTGGATAAACCACTATGTGCAGAGCAACCAAACTCAATTGGTACCAGCTGAAGGTGAAGGATGGAAGAAAATCTGTAAAAGAAACACAAGATCTTGTTTTTTCTAT
>WBNQ01075909.1:0-13365 GCA_013401375.1 Spizella passerina
ATATACATATATATATATAGTAGCTTGCAAAATATTCATGTTGAAGAGCCATGTTTTGTGCAAATTGTACATTTATGCTGTGAGCAATATGGCAATACAAACTTTTATTAGTTGTCGATAGTAGATTTATCACATTATTTTTGAGCGTATGTACGTACCCCAAGCTTTCAACCTCAGGCATTAGATCAGCTACTGAAGGAGACTTTTTCTGTGCAGTAGAAATAGCACAGGCTTTCAGTAAATAGGCAGGTGTGCAAGTCCCGTTCTGTTTAATGCAAGTTGCGAGGCTGATTCTTCATGCAGGTTGTCAGACAAATACTCTCTTATCAGTGCTGGAATTTGTGTTTGGTATGAGGACCCTCTTGTGCTCATCTAGAACAGAACTCAAACCCCAGCATTGCAAAACAAAATGCTTGACTCCTACTGCCCTCTGTCTCCACAGGTGCTCCAATATAAACACAAGGAGGACTTAGGGAACTCCCAGTTGCCTGCTGGATAGCCAATGTTATATTTTCAAATGTTCATGCTACATAGTTTTCAATGTAGGGGCTAGATAAAAGTGTAATACCAGTACGGCTTTAGAAAAGCTACAGCTTGACCGTGAAACTTTTACCTGATTCCTGAACATCTTTGGTGGCTTTGTTTGCTCAATGTTTACCTCTGAGAAATGTATGCTATTGATTTAAATGTTTAATATATTGACTGCCTTTTTTTTGTATATTTGTTATCATAAATATATGATTGGTTTGGTTTAAATGCTAACAATTGTGGTCTATTTTCAGACTTGAAATACTTACGGTTCTGTATTGGGAAGGCAAAGTTATTAATAAACATAGCAATTTGGTATTTTATTCCTGTTTTATACAGCTGCCCCCATAGGTTATTATCAGATAGCAATGAATATTGCTGAACAGCAGGTGGAACTCCTTTGAATGTGTTTATGAGCCATCTCTGTTCAATAAAAATTCCATTGTTTTCTAGCCTAGGAAATGGCTGCTGTGAGTGTTTTTGTTTCTTCTCCCCTTAAGGTGTTTCTTGATGTATTTCAGATAGCAGCAGGACTGGGCTTCTCCCAAGAACCATCTCCCAGAAACCACATGTGTTCGGGGTTTTACACCTGGAAGTCCTGGTGCTGATTTCCCACATACACTGCTATCAGCTTGTTGTGCACGTAAAGAAGTGATATGGAGTTGGTTCCCAAAAACCTTTCTCCGAGTGCTGGTCTGCCACAAAATGGGCACATAAGACCTGGGAATGGAGCTCCATGATGCTTAAAATTAAGCGTCTGCAAGTGCATTATAGCCAGAGTTTGGATGCAGGAGGATCTGAAATGCTTGTTTGGAACCTTGCTCCATTATACAGCATTACTGCAAGTGCATACAAATAAGCTGGAAATGGGTATCTCAAAGGGAAGTCAGGTATAAACAGAGGGACTTGATTAACCTTGGCGTGAGTGTGAAAATCAGGTTTTAAAAATATTTTTGGTTTTACTTTTTTACTCCTTAATTTCCAGTGTATTATGTCTTGTATGTTTTAGTGGATTTGAAATCAAGTTCTTTCTTTGTATTTAGAATCTTTCTCCAGATTATTAAGGAACAGGTTGGTTCAGGAGACAAAAGAGGGTGACATCCTTTCATGTCTTTTACATAAGCTGTGGGAGTAAGACACCACTCACACCACACTGAGTGACTGCCCAGACCAGTGGTGGCTCTCTCAGGTGCCTTTAGGTTTTGCAAACTCGGCTGTCCAGCAGTGGACTTTAAAAAGCAGCTCATAGGGAACCTTGCAGTTATCCCAATTCTACAGGACATGTAGGCCTGCCTTGCCTGCCTCCCCAGTATCTGGAAGAAAACAAAGCAAGCCTTCACTTGTAGCAAACTGGAATGATTTGTCTCCCTTTCCCAACTGTGGGTACTGAAACAATATAAAACCCTTTTTCATGGGCATTTGAGTTAACGCTTCACTGAGAAAAATAAGGAAGTTCAGCCAGAAATATTCACACCATTCTTCTGGGTTCTTTGTAAACTTACCCATGTTTTTTCTACATTCCATTCCCAGTTGTGTTCTTGAGGTCTTCTGTAGAGACTGAAGGCTGTGGCACACGTTCACTGGGCTAATTAGTCTTACCCACTGCCTCTCCCACCGGACAGAAATGGACAGTGATGTCTAAACCTGCCCTGCTACAAAGTAGAGCTCACCTAGAGGAGCCCAGGTTTAGTCCTGAGGCTAAAGCACTGCCAGAAGTGCTTGATGTTGATCTGTTGATGGAATCAGTTGCAGAAGCATGTGCATAATGTAAAAGACATTGTGTGTTTCAGTTTGATTACATAGAAGTAACATTCAAACCACTCCGAATTTTTTCCCAAATCTGCATAATGGTTTATACAGATGCATTTCTAGGTGTGTGGTGGTATCAGCTAAATTTTTCTATGTTGATAGAGCCTTACACTTTAATGAACATTTCCTCAGTGGCTTTTCTTTTGTCCAATAAGTCTTTCATGGGAAATGTTCCAGGATAAGTGTGTGGGCTGGCTGTCTCTAAACTTTGCTATGAAGATGTAAAACTGCAAAGCAGAGGGTGTCTGAGAACCTGTGCACATATCCTTGCAGGCTGGAAGGCCACCATTCCCAGCACAACCCTGCAGCCTGGCTACCTTCCTAGGAGCTTATTAGCCCCTCGGGTCTACAAGCCAATGGCTTGTGTAAGAAGTTGTTGTGTCCTCCTGTAATAACGAGTTCTCGAAGCATACAGCACTGGGCAACACACTTAGACATGGAAGAAATAAAAACATGACACCTCTGAGACAAACACTGGCCCGGATGTCCCCCATTGCTCCCATGGTGGTGGAGAGGTGCAGGCCCTCGGGTGTTTTGAGGTGTCCAGCTGAGAGCAGTTGTTGCAGGAATTATGGGATTCTCATTCCCAAACACTCCAGCACACATTTTGGGGAAGCAGCTGCTCCACAATCTCGCATTCCTGATAATGCAGTTCCTGTGTCCCAGTGAGGTTTTAATGTCTTTCATATGTATCTGGTTCACATTGAGATCACACTTATTAGATGTAGCAAAAAGATGAGTGATAGACCTCATTTATTCCATAAAGTTAAACACAGACTACCAGGAGCAATAAGTAAGATCTGGGAGAATAAGCCTTAGCACAAGGATGTTTTATTTTTCAAAGTGAGGAGGTCCGTGGTCTCCCAGAGAACCCCTTCAGGAGATCCTGCATGAAAGAAAACCAAAGCAGCCTTGTTTTAACCACCTGAAAACTTAACTTTCTGCTTAGCTATCAGTTCAAGAGTTCTTCCCCCCAGGCTATGCAACAGTGTGCAAACAGGGCATGTCATCTCCCTTGATGAGATGCTGCCCTACTGAGAGCTGATACTTCTTTGGTTTCCTGCCACTATTTGTGCTCTGTGTTTCACAGAAACACACAGGGAATGCAAACAGAAAATCAAAAGGTAACTTTGAGGACTTAGATGGCTGCCTTTGGTGTTTCAAAGTCACTTTTAATACTTCTTTCTTCCTTTTCTTTTTCTTCCTTTCTTTCTTCCTTCCTTCCTTTATTCCTTTTATTCCTTTCTTTTCTTTCTTTTTTTTTTTTTCTCTTGATTATATCATTGTTTTTAGCTGTTTAGCATTCCTGGGGCTGCAACACTGGTATTTTACAGATCATTTGATAAAATAGACAAAAAATAATCTGAGATGCCAGTGTATTGATCACTTTCCCCTTTTCTCAGATAAAGAGGTCAGCTTAACCACAGCTGTAAACCTACACAGCTGTAAACCATAAAACCCCCTTTGTTTTCTTGCCTGCAGCCTGTGTGATTTGCACAATGAATCTTTTCCTGGCCTTGTGGAACCTTCCAGCTGTCATACTAGAGATCTTTACAGTGTCTCTGAGACTTTCATGACTCAAGGTATATCAAGGTCTCTACAGACCCTTGGACACTGGAGCTCTTTAAGTTTTCCAGTAGTTACTGGAGAGCCTCCTGCTGGAACCAGCTACTTCAACATCACTTCATCACCCAGCTCTCCTCTCTTCCATCTGACTTCAAGTGAAGAACAATACTCTGGATGCTCTCTGGGCACCTTGACATGTCCCCTAAAAAAGAAGCTGAACCTTCCCTTTCAAGGAGTCATTGACTTTTTCCCACTGGTTCCCTTTCTTTACCTGGTATATCCACTGCAGAACAGAAACTTGCTTTTATCAAGCACTGAGAAGCAGTAGGGATAGGTCAAATACAGATCCAGAAACAGGGACAATGTTTCAGTGCTTTTCACTTCAGACGGGCAGAAGTTTCTGACACTAGAATCAGTGACTAAATGGAAAATGAAAATTGCTATTGTCAAGTCTTGCCTTCCTTTATGGACATTCATAGGGATAAAAAGAATCTCAGCTCTCCTCATCAGAGGTTAAGAAATGGGTCTAAGAGATTCAGGCACTGCTGTGTCTGACCTCTGACTGGGGCCAGGGGAGTGGAGCTGAATCCTTTCAGGAGATCATCTTTAGGAAAGGCCCAAGGCCAGTCCAGCACAGGCTGTGTCATGAGTGTCTGATGACAATTCTTTTATTTCCACAGGATCTGAGCTTTGTCCTCACACCCTTCTGGGACAGCCATTTGAGTCTTTGCTGTTGCACATACCTTTCTTCATGGCCATTTTTTCCACCTAGCAAAGATTCAGAGACTTCTGTCAGCTGTACAGCCTTATTCCCAGTTAGGATAGCCCTTTAGGCTCGTCCCATAATTCCTCCAATGATGGCAGAATTCCATCCAAATGAAGAAAATAACATCTGCTTTATTCGCTAATCTTCCCATCTCTGTGGCTGAGCCATCTTTGGACACTGGGTACCAAGAACACCATTTTTTATTGATATATAATGTTCTGTAAGTCATCCTGGGGGATTCCTTGATGTGGCTGTTCTGGCTGCAGCAGATTTTGGTTCCATGTGCTGGGAGCTTCCTGCCTGGGGCATCACTCTTTCAGCCACATTTCAATGACTGCCAAGGAGCTGTGGGACACTAATACCTTTAATAGAATAACTTTTCTTTTTTAAAAAACACCAGTTGCACATCCCCAGAAAGTGTATGACACAGAGAGGTATTGGAATCACCCAGCATTTATAGACTGGGTCTTAGAAGAAAAATCATTACAACTAACTGCAGCTCTCTAAGTTATAATATCCATTGTGCACAATTGCCACCTATTTTACATCCTTCCTCCTTTTCTTTGGTACTTCTGCTGCTGAGCCTCCCCACAGTGCACTGCCAGCTTGTGATAATGTACATGATGGGACAGAGAGTAGAGCTTGTGTGCCCCCTCTGAGTATGGCTTCAGTAAAAACAAATCTGGTTCCACTTTGTTCTGCAAACCTCCACACAGTGAATGTATACATCTGAAAAAAAAAACCCAAATATCCAGGAACCACAGCCTCTGGAAAGCAACCTGGCTTTCTTCCTCTAGGCTACCCTCTGCCTGTCCTTTGAGAATAGCAGCCATTTTCACAAAACTTTCTCGGGAGTTTGGAGGGAATCTGGAGGAAGACAAGGTCACGCTGTGGCAGATTAATGCACAGGAGGACAAGAAGGATTTCTTGACCACTGTTAAGAGAAGATGCCCAGCAAAAAGGCAAGCATGCCAAAATGCAGGAGTACAGGCAGGATTAGGATGTCCACGTCACAGGTTGCTACAAGGAAAAGCTAGAAGAATCCAACTTCTGCCTTGGTATGTTCATGTCTACATTAAGACAAAACACAGCATATTGGTGAAATGAAGGGGGAAGTGAAAAAGTAGTAATATTTTGTAGATTTTTATTTCTCTCTCATACCAGAACCACAGAAGAATCAGGATTAAAAAATAATGAAAATGCCACAGTGGTGCTGCAGATGGAATAGAGGCCATTTCATCTGCCCAGCTGCAGTTTGACTACTGAGTTGAAAAACACTCCTTCTCCTTCCTCAGCTTCCCATCCCTGTACTTTGCACTGAATTAAGATTCCAGTGATGGGAACATCAGTGATTTCTGCATGTTAGTAAGAGAGTACCTTCCTGTACGTTCCAGCTGGCATTTAATTAATTTCCTCTGATTTAATGAGCTAGCTCGTTTAGGAGAGCAGAAAGCAGCTGCTCCTGTGGAGACGCCGGACCCTCACAAGTCCTTGCCCCTCCCTGTTGCCATTGACTCCGTGCGCTGGTTTCTTTTCCTTGGATAAAACGCAGGGACCAATATCAAAAAAGGCCTTTCTGAACTTCTCATTCCAATGGATTGCCGCCGGGATATCTCAGTGGCAGGGCAGCGAGGGAGGCCGTTTCCAGAGCACGTGAAGGTTGGACTCACTCGTCTCAGAGGGTTTATTCCAACTTAACTGATCCCGGAATTCCGCACAAATCTCGCAGACGGGACACACGCAGCGCCCGCGTCCCCCTGAGGCGAAAGCGCCCGCCCCTCCACCTCAGGCCTCGCCCCCCCACCTCAGGCCTCGCCCCTCAGGCCCCGCCCCTCAGNGCCCCTCCACCTCAGGCCTCGCCCCTCCACCTCAGGCCTCGCCCCTCAGGCCCCGCCCCTCAGGCCCCGCCCCTCAGAGCCCGCCCCGCCCCTCAGGGCGCGTCCATCTCTCGGAGCCGCGCCACCAGCCCGGCGCGCGGGGATGACGTCACGGAGCAATTCTCCGCCCCTTCCCACTCGTCGCCGCTGCGGGCGGCCGCTGCGCTGGTGACGTCACTGCAGCGCGCCGGGCCGCTCGCACGTGTGGCGGTGGCGGTGCCGCCATGAGCGGCCCCGTGCCTTGCGCCGCCTGGGTGCGGCGCGGCGTGGCCAAGGAGACGCCCGACAAGGTGGGGCCGGGGCTGGGGTCGCGCTGAGGGAACGCCCGCGCCCCCGCCGCCGCCCTCACCCTTTTGTGTCCGCCCCGCAGGTGCAGCTGAGCGAGGAGGAGCTGAAGGGTCTCATCGAGGAGGCGCAGGACAGGCTGGGGTGAGCCGGGGCAGCGGGAGGGACTCGCCGCCACTCTCGGGCTCTGCTCGGCCGCTCAGAGAGGCCGGCGGGGGCGGCCCTGGCACGGGGGAAGCGCAGCCCGGGAGCTGCAGCTCGGAGCGGGGACCGGCAGCAGGCAGCGCGGATTCCTCCTGCAGACACCGTGCCAGGGCAGGCTGGCGGCCGGCAGGGCCAGCGGGGCAGCGTCGGGCGCGGTAGATCGGGAGCAACATGGGGTGCTGCCGTCATGGACGTGCGGTTCCTCGGCTGTCAGTGGCAGTGATGGGCACTGCGGGGCCTGGCGCTCGCTGGAGCTCCGCTTCCCGCCTGCAGTGAGAATTAAAGCGCTGGGTTTGTATCCGTGGCTGCTTTGGACGTGTGGCACACCGGGATGGGAGTCCCGAACTGCCCGGGAAAAAGGATGCTGAGGGTGGGACAGGGCACTCGAGGTAGGGAGGGCACAGTGGAGATCAGAGTGACGGAGTATTCGTGCTTTGGTAAAAAAGGCAGAACGTCACTCAGGGGTGTGTTTGTGTTGCACAGTGAAACTGGAGGCATCGCAGCTCTCCCCTAAGCACTGAGAGCCCTTAGTTATGTAGTTGTGTTAAGTCTTGTCACTCTGCTTTCAAGAAAAATGTATTTACAAAACTAATACAAGAAGTGATGTAGAAGACACAGTAGAAGACAAGAAAGAAATGTCTCTCTTTTGTCTAGAAAGAATGGGGGATTGAGGTCTTATGCCATTTTCTGGCCATTTTCTGTTAGATCTGTTCATAGATTTAGGCTTCTGAGTATTTCAGCTCTGTAGGGTGTGGGTTGTGCCACAGTGTGTGTGGTTAAACAGATGCAACAGGTAGCAGAAAAAGTTTTTATAGTTTGGTGAATATTGTTCACCCTGTTTCTGTTGGATGTATCAGTGACACTACTGATACACTACGGAGTGTATTGTCCCGGATGTATTTTATTCTGTTTTTTCTGGTTTTGGTTATTTAAAGGTTCCAAAATAATCTTTAACATTTGGAAGATTCTCACATCATGTTAATTTCTTAACTCATTAATGTTTCTGGTTTGTGTGGAGTTATTTGTTTCCCCTTTCTGTGTGTGAGCTTTTGGTTTTCTGAGTGATTTCCTTTCTCTTGCAATTTCAAAAGCATGGAAAGATTTGAGATGCGTGCTATAAAACTTCAGGATGGAAGTATGAAGACCATCTGAAACAGCTGATCTATTTATAATTTGTTGTACTTTGCAGAATTTGCAACACCTCACTTTTTTCCCTGTCCAAAGATCACCAATCAAACTTGGATTTAGTTATTTAATTGCCTGGATATTCACCTCTAGTTATGTTGCTAACGTGAAGTGTTTATTTTACTGAACAAATTAGGAAAATTAGGTTTCTGATATTTAATTTAGAACCTGTATCTGAGAACCGCCCTGGCTCATTGTTGCTTGGGAGTTTTGTGTGCAGGACAGAAATACAGTGTGTTGAGCAGGGGTGAGTTTCTTTGGAACATGCGCCATTGGGACATCTTGGGTGTTTGTTATCTTCTCAGTCTTTAATGTGCATTTCCTTCTGAATTCCTTGCATGCAGAATTGATTCCACAGAGTTCTGATTTTTCTAGATGTTGCATGGTTTACCCCATCACAAGGATCCACAGTGTGACCTTACCTAATTAATGTTAATCTATGTTATTTTTACTTTGCTTAAGTATGGGAAGTATGAGGAAATTAGGTCTTAAAAAGCTTGAAGAAATGTGGGAATTCTCACACATAACCATGCCTCTGAGTGGGGAAAAGAAAGGAAGGAATGGCATGGACACTTGTGAATGCACAGAAGTGAGGTTGAGAGTACTGTATCCACAAAAAACATGTAAGAGAAAGGGAATTGCATACACAGCTTACCTTGTTGAGGAAAATATATGCCATGTTTTGTCATGAAAACTTTCAAGGAAAAACTTCCTCTGAAAGCCTGAGAGTTACGGATGCTTGTACTTTAGGAAAGGCTCTAGAAGGAGTGGATGGATTTCAAAATTATTGGCATAAAGACTTGAAAGCCATGTGAGCAACTGAGACTGTGTGCTGAAATCTCACCAGCAGCCCCCTGGAAGTGTTCTGTGTGTCTGCCACAATTTCTCAGGGCTGTGATCTTTCCACAGGGATGGTGCTGGTGGCAGTGATGAGGGCCAGACAGCAGGTGACACGGATGCACCTGTGCCTGGCAGCAGCACTAAGTCTTCCCAAAACAATGAAGAGCTGTCTGATCATGAACTGGATGAATATGATTTGGACAATTATGATGCTGAGGAATACACAGGTAAGAAAAATTTGTGTGTCAGATGTGCAGTGTAAGTGAAGAGCCTTTCCACTTCTTGTTGTACCGAAGGCTTTGATATCCTAAGGCTACGCTGTGTTAAGTTTCAGAAATTCACAGTTTTAATGATTTGCTTGTCTCATCTTGGGAAGTCATTTATTGAGGGAAACAGTTCAGCGTTCCCCTTGATGACACTAAGACCAAGTGCATGTTGGAAAGGTCACTCTGGCTGCTGTAGAGCTGGAGCAGAGCAGCAGAAGTCCCTGAAAGCACTAAGCAGTTTATCTTACCAAGATAATTATGTTTGGACCTTGGAAGTTCATGTAGCCCACTCCTGATATTTTGCTGTATAGGTAATACAGGTGTTGGTGCAGGAGTTTCTAACTTTACCTGTTACAGACGTGTATAAAAAGTGTTCTGAAATTCCCATCTAGGTGATTTAAAACTTGGAGACTCTTTGGCTACTCTGACAGTATATGGGAGCAATGAAAACGATCCTTACATCACTCTAAAAACCACTGTGAGTACTAAAAAAAAGCTTAATTATCTTAAACTGCACAAACTTTAAAATCAGTTAAATTTTCCACTCTGCCTTGGGGTGTTTAAGTGCTTGCAGTCCTTTTTCAAAGGTGTGCCAGAGTTTTGGTTGGATGGTGCTCTTTTATTTTAAGGTTGCTTTGTGCAGTTCCTTCTTTCTGTGCCTTTTGCATTTAAGGAGGAGGTTAAGGTGAGCTGGCTCCTTACTTAAACCTTGCACTTCAGTACGTGGAGTGGTTTTTCACCTGCCTAGTAGGTCACAGAAAATACTTGAGGAAATAACAAGTCTTAGGCAGCTAGTGGCCAAAATTAGAAAGTTTCGCAGATTACAAGACTCTTGCACCTTCCACCAGTTTGTGTAAGAAATCAGGCTGAGGTGGACTCTGGACTCAGGCAATGTTCTGTGTATAAATATGTGTGTGTGTATATGTGCATATATATATATATATAAATAGTACTGTGTCATTGGCTGCTTCTGCCTGTATTAGTTTCCACTGCCAGATGGGGAACATCTTTGTAGAAGCTGGGTTTGTAGACATACAGAAAATGAAGAGTAGACATACAGAAAATGAAGACCTTTTTTCTCAAAAGAAAAGCAAGCTCTTCTTCCTATGCTCAAGTTCTTTGCCCAAATTCTGAAAGTTCTTCAGTGTGCTTTTTCTGTTGTCATTTGATATTTACTACTGGAACTGTTGAAGACTATATATTGTGTAACCTTAAGTGAATTCAAAGAATTGCAGGACTTGATAGAATTCAAATATTGAAGTATGCTTGAAGTGAATTAAAAAAAAAGCTTGCAATGAGAAGTCTACAAAGTCTTGTATGTGTTGAAGATGGGAAGGATGGTACTCTGTGTAAGATTATTAACTTCTGTACAGTTCTTAATTTTTCATGACAAAAATTCCCAAGTTCCTTCCATTCCTCAGTAACAATGAAAATCAGATGAGAGGTTACATCTGTTCTGGTACAGCTGAATGCCTGGTAGTGCTGTTGGCAGTACTTCTTGGGAAATATTTTCCAGGAAGTAGACAGTGGAAGTATTTCCTGGGTGTGAGGAGCAGCTGCAGCATTGTTATTGGGTAAAATGCTGTTATATAAGTGGTCAAGGCACAGGAGCACAAGGGAAATCACCTTTGTGGACTCCTGGCGATGATTTTCTTTTCAGCAATCAGCTTCATCAGGATAGCCTTGAAATATATGTATATTGATAATATATATTCTTTAATTATATTTGATAATTAAACATCTCTACAAACCCACCTATGTTCACATAAAAGTCCTTCAATCTAATTTAATGACTATTCACTCTCCCAGGAATTGGGTCCAGTTCTTGTTTTTCTCTGTTCAGCACCATAACATGGTTTTAGGTGGGTGGGCATTGGAGTGATTTTGAGTGTTTTCAGCTGGGGTTCAAAATTACTGATTCCAGCTTTTGAACATGTGTAGTTTCATGCTTTTGTGTGCTCTGCTCAGCATCCCTCGTCTTCTCTTTTTGCTGTTTAGGAGCAATATGAACAGGAGGACTTTTTGATTAAACCCAGTGACAATCTGGTCCTTTGTGGCAGAGTTGATAAAGACTGCTGTAGTTTGGAGGTCCATGGTGAGTAAAATAGGGTTTGTTTTTTACAATGAACATAGGAAATATCTTGCCTAGGGTGTGCCATGTGGCTGTGTTGAAAAGGGAGTGGGTTGGTTTTGAGAAGGATTTTTTTCTGCTTCTGCCTTGTGTTTTCCATGTCCTTTTCCATGTCATAGTGCTTTAGCTACTTTTCAAGACTAGAGTATTTCCTGTGTAGTTATTGTTATTTAAAGAATAGCTTGCTTCTTTCAGGCTGTATAGCAATTCCTTTCCTTATTTCATTTCTTAAAACTTTTAGGAAATACTATGGCATTTTTATTCTCTGAACATATGCTCTTCATTCCAGTCTTACTTTCCATATCCTGCAAGCATCCTCTAGTGGTTTGTTTTGTTGGTTTTTTTTCTTTAACTTTCTCCTTGCTTCTTTAAGTGGGCTTTCCACTGCTGGGATTAGAAGAACCAGCACCTTTATCATCATGGTCTAGGAGAGATAATCCCTAATACGGCCTGAGTACTGCTTATTCTAGAAATAGGTTGACTTTTGCTGTGTAAAAATTTTTCTGTTGCAGCCAATAAATACTACTGAACATGCTGACATTATCATCTTTGCTTACTGTGATTCTTTTTGGGAACGTTTCTGGCCACTTGTGCTGTGGTCTGTGTTTCTGTAGGAAAAGTATTTCATTTTAAGCAACCAACAAGGCCAAAATGTGTGAAAGTATCTCGTCAGTTACCAGCATGTGGCATTTTCTATGTCTGGAGGTGTTTACAAATTTTATTAACTGTAAGTTTATACCCAATATAAACTTACAGAACAATAGCAAAGACTTCTGCAGCTTCTAAAATTGGGTAACCTTGTCTTAGTTGACTACTAAGATAACTTAGTTACCTGGAGACTTCAGTTAGTATCTGAACATCTGTCACATGCACTGTGTATTTGTGTGTGTGATAGGATGTTATTAAAATAATTTAAGGGTTTTCTCTGCTGTCCAATTGGTAAGTTATTTTATTATATGGAGAAAAATAGCTGGCTACAGTGAATTTGTATTTAGTAAATGGCTGCTTTACCAAAACTTTTCCTGTATCTCAGTTGCCATCTGCTAAAGGTAGCTTCTGACTTCTTCACCTTCCTCTGGTTTGTCTTTTTACCTTAATTTCCCTTTCAACTTCATCTGGAATAATTTTTTTTTGATTGCTAATCCTGTAAAATGAATGTATCCTGATGCAGAAAGTACTGGATATGGAGCACATATTATGAAGAGATCTTATAAACAAAGTAAAAGTATTGAACCTTGACTGAACTTGTCACACCTTTATCTGAAGTACACAGAAGAATGTTTAATTTGTGTAATTTTGTGAGGTACAACATTTGTAGAGGGTCTGGCCTCTACAGTAAAACTCTGAAGACTCTATGAATTTTCCTTCTAAATCTCCTTGAGAATTTTGTTTTTCCACAACTGCCTTTTGTAGAAGTAACCTGCTCATAGTTGTTTGCTTTCCCTCTTCACTGGTATCTTGCATAACTTTAATTATTTTTCAGTTTATAATCATGAAGAGGACTCATTTTATGTCCATCATGACATTATCTTGCCTGCTTACCCTCTGAGTCTGGAGTGGTTGAATTTTGATCCTAGTCCAGATGAATCAACAGGTAAATGACAAAGGATACTGTCAGTGTCTAGTTAAAGAATTTTTGCTTGAAAAGTGTTTAAGTGTAATGTTGTCACTAAATAAATTCTTCCTGCAGTACAAAGAAATAAAATCGATGTTAATGTCAAGATAATATTGACTTGAGATAACCAAGATGTGAATATCAGGTATTTTTGCTTGGTGATACAGTCATCTCAGTAATGCTGCTGTAACAAATGTTTTTACTAAAATACTGATTTTATTGCAAACAATTAAGTTATTGTCAGCAGACCAGAGCAATCTCTAAAATCTGCTTTATTTTCTGTTTGCAACCGA
>WBNQ01075929.1:0-14388 GCA_013401375.1 Spizella passerina
ACAAAACAAAAAACCACAAACAGTTCTAAAAAAAATTGAAAAATCATTTTGCAACAGTTCATGGTTTACATCCCAGTGTGACAAAAGGGCAACCATTTTCGTTCTGAGAGAAAGAGTGAATAAGAAAAATAAGTTTAATATATATAGGAAAACTGCTATGAAATATCTATATTCCTTCCTATTTTAGCTGGAAAATCCAGCTAGTTGATTTAGAATATGCAGAGATTAAAAATTACTACTCTCTCTAAAAACTAGAGTCAGTGGAAATAGCAGAAGGCATCTAGGACATTTCATTAATTATTTGTTCAGCAGTTATTTTCAGCTTAATGTATAAAGACATTGTCAAAGTTTGTGAGCCAAAATATGACTTGTTTCTGTTCTGCTTCCAATCAAATAGATGTTTGGTTCCTTTTTCTCTTTTCTTGTTTCACACTGACGCTTCTCATTAGGTGTTAGCCTTGATCTATGTATGTCATCTGGTGTACATGCTCTGCCATGTAGATGAGGAACTCCACTGTAATTTACCATGGTTAGTCATAATGTAGAACACAACAACTGGAAATAGCTTCCATTTGGCAAAGCACATTCTTCAGCAGTTAAAGCATTTGGGAATTGTTACTAGAAATGCTGATACCATTCCTCCAGAAAAATAACTTCCATTATCTGTGTAATATTTTGGCTTGTATTTTAAATTCTTCTGTGTGTTGAAGGTGACATACTATCATGACATATCCTGCCTTTGTTTTTTAAGACCTAAGCTATTTTTTCACCTTGTTCTAATTCTGGGTTATACATTTGTTGCTTTACAGGACATGGAAATGCTGTGTAAGAGCCTGCACAGATCTGAACAGTCAAGAGATAAGCCCCAGTAAAACATGGAATTCCGCCTCTGTACTTCAGTAGAAAAATTAACTGCAAACATTGTAATGTAATAGGTGACTTTTCAGAAGTTTTTTGGCTTTTTTTTAAAATAGTGTCATCTCACAAGAGCAAAGGAATGCAGTTTTCCTGCTGGGATGTAATGCTTTCATCTTTGAAACCTGTTTCAAAAGCGTAGTTTAATTCAGACATCTACTGATCAACAAGCCACTTCTTAACAGTAGAGTTAAAAAACCAGATCTTACTTTGTTTTTCTTTTCTATAAACACTGAAAGCGGATGAAGGAAGCAGGTTAATCAAAAGAACATTTCCGAAGCATGTGAAGGAAACATTGCTCTAAAGATACACCACCTTTAGCATATTTATCTGCTGATTTGAAAATCAACATTGAACCTGATATTTTATCAGACATTGGGTCTTGGAGGATGAGAGCAATAAAACTGCAGTTCCTTAGTTTAGGTAAAGCATCAAGGTCACTTCAAGACAACAGAAGAAGAGAGAAAGACTGAAGGCCTTGATCATGACCATCAGACATCTGCAAATAAGACCAACCAGGGGCTTTAATTGCGAGGTTACTAGAGACAAACCAGTTTTATTGATCACTCAGAAATTCTGAGTGGAGTCATGAATGTAAAACCATAATCCTGTTGGCCACAAGTCTACATAAAGTGCATTTCAAGCGGTTCATGTCAAATTGTGATTGAAGAGAGAGAGTTAACACGTTTGGTTTTTTTCACTTTGCTATCAATTCACAAGGCAAGATATAAATCAAATTTAATATCTTCAGTATATTTAAAAAGACAAGGTGGCTGTTGATCCTCTAGTCCAGAAATTTCTCTGTGTTATATGTCAGTACATGCCTACAATTGTAAGAAGAGGAAAGGGGAATCTCAAATCTAGCTTATCTTCCTTTAGGTTTCAAAATCTCTGAAGTTCAAATGTGCCTGGATCATGTTCTTGTTTTGATTTATGACTATGTAGGTGGGAAGGTACAGCTGCTCTGAAATTCCATTGATGATTGTGGCTTAAATTTAGGCTTTCTGAAATAAACGGATTTTGAATCAGGCCAATTTCTAGCTGGTGATTTTCAACAGCTGTGAAAATAGAACAACTTTAAGACAATAAGAGACAGATGACAAGGAGGACTCAGGGCTGCCTTGTAGCTATGTCCAAACTGAAATAAGAATAGCTGAATATCAGCAAATACCAGTCAAATATCACTGTCCAGTGGAAAAGAAGATTGGCCTAATTTTGATGAAGGGATAGGAGTACCCTGAAGCCAAGTAGAGAGATAGATAGCTGGGCTATGAAAACACAGAGATTTTATCACTTATTTTAATGTTTTTTAATTCTGCACAGGTTGAGTAATTTCTCTGCAAGACAATACATGCCATGGGAATTCAAGTACAGGTTACAGAGTAGAAGGTTGTTCAGGCTCAGGAAAGATAAAATATTTGTTCCCCATCTTATACATTCCCTTATTTTTCAACATGGGTCGCTGCTATTCATACCAAAAAAAAAACAAAACCCAAACCCTTATCTGATATCACAATTCAGTAACCTTTATATTCATATGTAAACATTAAGGCATTTATTAATTCTTCATTCAAGGACTGCAGTATTTAAATTCTGCAGGTGTCAGGAATGATATTATTTTCCTCTGGTCTTAACATACCAGTTGAACAGTGGGATTTTTTCCTTAGTTTCCTCTGAACACTGACTTTCAACTATGTGACAAGAATGCATTCTCTCAGCCACAGGACCCACAGAGTTGGTAGTGGAGCAGCCATGTCTCTTGATGCTGAAGTTACCAACAAACCTGTTTTTTCACAGATATTTGGGATATAGAATTAGGATGGCAGAAAACATGGCAAAAGTCATGCCAGCCTAGGCTCTGGGACAGGATCTCTCATCACAAGATCAATTGCAAAGCCAGGTGCTGCAGCATCCCAGTTCTCAGCTCTTTCAGCCAGCTTGACTTCACCAGGGAACTGATGTGGCACAATGAGTGCACACTTGAACAGCAACTTTTGTTTCAGCATTTGTCCCCTTAGTGCATGCACCTGAAGAGTAAAGCAGAATATTGCACATGGTGAGCTGTTAACCGGAGGGAAAGGACAAGAGTTTTTCCCTTGAGCTGAAAAAGGCAACCCTGAGTCACCTAGCAAATTTGAGACATGATCAAGTTCCTGATCACTTGGATACATGGATGGTGCTTGAAAGTTATTGCTGGACAGAGGTTATGCCACAGCTCTAGGAGAGGCAGAAAAGTCAGCCTTGGAGGATATTCTGTCTGCCATATGAGCCATCACTTACTTGTAGTTCAAAGGGATTTAGCAAGTGATGGCTTGTCTTCTCACAGTTGCTTGAAGTGCATGAACAGGAAATTTCTGTGGTTTCAATAGTGACTGCTGCGTGGTGTGAATGGCTGGGTATTTCAAAACATTTTCATTGTGAAATACAAGCCCCTCAGGTCTGCAAAAATTTTGTTTATGAGCATTAAAGCCATAGAAACATAGAACATGCTGATTTGGAAGGGACTCATGAGGATCATTGAGTCCAACTCCTGGCCCTACACAGGAGTGTCACAAGTATCACACCCTGTGCCTGAGAGCATTTTCCAAACTTTTCTTGAACTCTGTCAGGCTTGGTGCTGTGATCAGTTCCTTGGGGAATCTGTTCCAGTGCCCAGCCATCTTCTTTGTGGAAAACATTTTTNCTGTCTAACAGTTTAATAGCTTTTTTATATTGTGGCTCCAAAACTGCACACGGGACTCAAGGTGAGGCCGCCCCAGCTCAGAGCAGAGCAGGACAATCCCCTCCCTTGCCTGGCTGTGATGCTGTCCCTGATGCACCCCAGGACAGGGGTGGCCCTCCTGGCTGCTGGGGCACTGCTGGCTCATGTTCAACTAGACACTGACCAGGACCTCCAGCTTCTTTTCTATGGCACTGCTTTCCAACATCTCATTCCCCAGTCTGTCTGTACATTCAGGGTTGCCCTACCCCAGGCACAGAACCTGACACTTCAGTGTTGAACTTCATAGGGTTCATAGGGCTGGTGATTGCCAATCTCTGATTTGTCAAGATCTCTCTTCAGGACTTCTCTGCTCTCAAGGGAGTCAACAGGTCCTCCCAGTTTAAACATCCCTGGCAAATTTATTTTGTATTTGTTTAAGTCCAGTGTCCAGATCATTAAAGAAGATGTTGAAGAGCACAGAGAACCAAGGATGGGGCCCTTCAGAGCCCCACTAGTGACAAGTCATCAGTCTGATGTCACCACAATCACTGTAACCCTTTGTGCCCAGCCCATGAGCCAGTTGCTCACCCACTGGTTATCTGGCTGAGTGCTGACAATACATAAGAGCTCTAACTGTTATAACTGTTTTTTATTTTTGGAATCAAGAACTAGAAGAAAGATGAATGTAACAGTGTTACTCATCTCTGATTTTACTAATTGGAATATTAATTCCCATGAGTAACTTGGAAATTTGAAAATACCTTAGGTCAAAGTAGTATTTGCATAAGAACAATGGCAGCAACAATCACTTAGATAAACACAGCATAAGGATATTTTTTTTATTAGATAGCCGTTTTTTAAAATATCTGAATATATATATCTACATATTTTTTAAATATTCAAATATACTTAATAAGTATTTCTATTACATCTTCTAAGAAAATCTAACACAGTTTAGATGGAGACAACCAATTCTCATAATTTCTTTAAGAAAAACAAATGAAACAAAAGCACAAAAACTTGCATCAGGTAAATCCATAGTAATCTTGGGAATAATTCTTGCATCAGGTAAATCCATCGTAATCTTGGGAAACCCATTTCTGGCAGAATGCAGGAGTTTACCAGTCTGAATTCTTGAATGAGATATTATTCTCTACAACAGGGTAGAGTTATTCTGCAGTACAACTCTTGCAGTAATTGAGTATCATTACATAAAACATGCTGAGATGCTTGAAATTGTAATAATTACTTAATGAACCAATTTACATAACTTGCTAGTTTAATCTAAGTGTCAAATATAATTTCATCATCTTTCTTCCAGTTGAGCTTTCTCTCCAACTTCTCTTTTCCCAGTGAAAGTCCATTATCCACTAAGAAGATTAGCTACATGCATTTTTTTGTCTGGTTTGGAAAAAAAGCTCATAAGGATACAACTAATCAAAGTGTACTCGTATAATGAAAGTGCATTCTACTGTCTTTTATCTTGGAAGTTTTGTAGTAAACTTTTTCTTTTGCCAGACATTTTCTTTACTGAGGTCTTTTGTTCTAAATTTGACTTAAGCACCAATAATTCAAGCAAAGCATGATGGTTGGTCTCCATTTCTTCCTTGTCTGGCTCTCTTCTCCATTATGGAATCTGCCTATTCTGGCCAGGCTGTAGAGGAATATCACACTCATTTCAGGTTTGGTGTACTGGATGGAGAAGTGGAGCTAGAACCTGTGTTTCTCCCACTGTTCTGCATTCCTGTTATCATGCAGAAAACTAGAAAAACTGCAGGGTCCTGTTACCTAGTACTAGACTGTAAAATAGAAATATCTAGTTACAAATTCCTTTTAATGCCCAAACTACTGTTTACAAAATATACTCTGTATTTTGCTTCTCCATGCTTCTTAAACTAAAATTAAGATTTAATTGTATCAAATATGTCCAAAGTGAAAGTCTCAATAAAGCTATCTCCATTAAATTGTAGCACCCTTGATGCATTTTGTGATGAGAATTGGAAAGGTCATGGCCTATCACTGCCTAGAGCATGACATACAGGCATCCCAAAAACATGACATCCCAAGGGAAAATAAATTTGGATTATTTGGTTTCAGTGCTTATTCTGGATTTAAGTGTTACAGGATCTAGCTTTTTTTCTTTGTCTTGACAAAATTTGCCATTAGGTGACTGGAAACATCAAGAAAATCCATGTAGTTGAGTGCACATCTCTTCCTTTGGTCCCTGAGTCAGTATTCCCATGGAGCTCAGCTCAGCATACTAGCTCAGTCTACCATAACATTTACATTTCAGAGGATGACTTACAGTTTAGCTAGCAGAAAGATAATCTGGTAGGTGAGTCCTTTTGCTGTAATAAGAAATCTCCAGGCTCACCAGAAAGACTTATGAATCAGATTATACTAGGAAGATCCCCGGGCTCCAGCAAGTTCACAGCCCCAAGGCAATAACTTTTTTTTCATCTGCTGGTTGAAGAAATAAGGAACTGATAGATAATTGCTCTTGCTGATCAGTCTCAGTGACCAACTTCAAGAAACAAATGCATTCCAATTACTAGTCATGTTCTTCATGCACTCCTAGAATGGGGCATAAGCACACTGTACATAGTAGAGAAAACCAAAAACTTCACTAGAATCCATATAAAAGTCACAATCAGACTTTAAATACCAAGACCAATGATTATTTTTTCCAGTTAGTACTCAAATCTTTAAAAATATCAGCTGTACGTACAATTTTAGCATGGTTGTCTGTATTGCATTTGGAATTAAATGGTAACTGCAGGGAAAATTAATGAGCTGTAAACTGCACATGTATTTTTTGTGTTTTCTGTCTCTTGTTCTTATTGACCACTTTTGGTATTTATTACAGCTTTTTCCATATATTTTCATGCTCTTCAACCCATTCAATTCCCTGTGTGAGCAGCACCTTGATATTTGTATGCAACTCCACCCCATGGCACAACAATGTTTCTTCCAACTTTTGGAAATAATATTGTAGCTCTAAGAAATTTCTTAAACAGCACCTAATTCACTTGATAATATGAATCTTTTAAAAGAAATATTAGCTACTCCTTTCAGTCTAACACTGTGATTTAAATCTCATCTATTTCTTATTCTGAAGATTTATGTAATCTGGATTGTGCTGGAACAGCTTAATGGTCAGATACTAGTGTGCTAGACTGTTAAGAGACAGTGCTAATGGTTGTTTCAGAAGGGCTGGAAGTTCATAGGTATTCAAAAGCACATTTTCAGCTCGTATATTCTTCTAACAGCAATTACAGAGGACTGCTAGGATTCCCATCTTTAAAATGCATCAACTGAATCTACGGCAAATGTTATTTACAGGCATACAATTAAACTGAACAAGGATCATGGCTCTGATGTCAACTGGCAAGACCTCAACAAACCCAGCCAAGCTGACTGAAAGGTGACCAACAAAAAAGTACAGTTTGAAATGGAAACTATTTCACTGGAGAAGAAAAAGACTGAATGATAATTGTGTTTTCCATTAAGAGTGTCTTTGAAGAGAACAGGTGGAATTCAAATTCTGGAAGAGAGAGCAATTTTTGGTATGCAGATCTATGTATCTTCCAAGGACTTCACTGTTATGAAATGTCACAGGATTGGAAAGAAACTATTACAGTGTGTTGCACTCACTGTGCTGCCCAGATCATTTACATTCTTGGAAAGAAAAACAATTTAGTTGTTCAGACAGAAACATGACAGAATAAAGAATAAGAGCAACAGAATAAGAAGGATGAAAAATGGGTATAAAATAAGTATGAATCCCAACTCTATTCTGTCATAGTAGAGACTCTCTTAGGGGATATTGGATCATATTCATTCTATCAGTGTCAGCTTTACAGCTAAGATAGCTTCACCACTGGCATCAAATCATACTGTTCAAATGTACTGTAGGGCTTTGTGGTCAATCCTGAAGAGATTTTCCTTAAAGCTGCTTCTGCAGTCAGGTTTGTTATCAGTGCACTGATTTCACAAAGTTCATTGTTGTATTCCTGCAGACACATAGGAAATATTTCACCTCCTTTGTCCCAAAGGTGTGATCCCCTTCTCACAGGTCGCAGGGCCAGGAGAAAAACAAATTCTATACATCTGACTGAGAACCACAGTTCAGAAGTTCTATTCACGTTCTTCTAGAATAAAATCTTGTATCACCCTGCAGCAGCAGTAACCACTACAGCAGCAGCAACTGTTTCCAGAACATTTGCAAATCCAAGTTTGTGAATCTCCAAGCTTGAACATGGCCTTTTCTAGCTTGGCTGGTAAATTAAAGTAGGGGTTATTTTTACAAGCTAAAACCTTTGAAGTGCTATGAAAAAGAGGCCCATATCCAGTCATATCTTCTAGTCTTCAACACATCCTTGGCCTTCGCATCATGCGGACTCAACAGGGCATATCTCTTCATATCTTTCTCTGGAGATGTTATTCTAACTCACAGATTCCTTCCTTCTGACTAGTAGTCAATCATAGAATCAGAGATTGATTTAATCTTAAATTAGATCATTTAGTTCCAAACCCCTGCCATAGGCAGGGACATTTTCCATTAGAACAAGTCGCTCAAAGCCCCATTCAACCTAACTTCAATTTTTATCAGCTGAAGGGCTTCACTTATCTTGCAGACACTCATTCAAACTTCCATTGACATTTTCTGGTATTTCCAAATGGACGTCTGGTTGAATACCTCTAAATACAAGTCACCTACTAGAAGGCTTGCTACAGGCTGAAGAATTTTCAGAATCCAAAATTTCAACATGTGTATCTGTATTGCATTTGGAATTAAACGGTATCTGCAGGGAAACAGAATGACCTGCAAACTGCACAGACATATTTTGCTTTTTCTATTTCTTGTCTTTACTGACAACCTTTGGAATGAATTAGGATTTTTTTCATATGCTGTTGGACTCTTTAGCCTATTCAATTCCCTGTGTGAGCAGTACCTTGGTATGCATATTTAACTTCATCCTATGACACACAACAAGATTTCTTCCAACACATTTGGAAACAAACCTGTTAGTCTAGAAATTCTGTGAGCAATGTCTGTCTTATAAATATGAATTTTATAAAAGAAATCTCAATTATTGCTTTCAGTCTAAGACTTTAATTTTTGCTTAATCTAAGTCTTATATATTTCTTATTTTGAAGATTGATGTAATTTAGGTTATGTTGGAGCTGTTTAATAGTCATGTCCTAGACTGTGAAGGCATAGTATTAAAGGAGGTTCACTGTTATGGGAAAGCACATTCACAAAAAGATGAAAAGGACTTTACATTGAGCTAAACTATTCCAAATTCTATATTCGGCTAACAGCAACTGCAGATAATTGTTTTAGAGTAAGGTAGGACTTGAAGCAGCATGGTGTAAAAGTGTTAGAACTGTAACAGCTGGCAGGTTTGGTTGGTAGTGCCTTGAGAATAAACTAACACAAGTTTAAGTAACCCTTTTTTTTGTTTGCCACCTCTTTCATATTGCCACTTGGCAGTAAGCAATGGAGAGGCATAATGAAAAGCAGAAAGCAATGGAGAAATGAAATCTGGCCAGCAAAATCCCCCCAAAATCTCTATTTGTGATTCATGTCCACCACAATGGCTGAACTCTGTTGTCCTGGTTTTCACAGGAACGGGAGTTCATATTTTTTCTGTAGCTGGTGCAGCGCTGAATTTTGGATTCAATATGAGATGCTGAATAGCACACTGATGTTTCAGTCATTGCTGAGCAGCGCTTACCCTAAATAAAGGATTTTTCTGTTTCCCACACTCTGCCAATGACGAGGCGCACAAGAAACTGACATGGAGCATAGTCAATTTTCCATAGTCCCATTTTCCAGGTGGGAAAAATGGATATTCCATACAAGAAAATGTCATGCTCAGTATATAAACTGTGTGAGTTAGCTGGAAGAGGGAACTGATTTCAATTCAGAGATGAAATTTTGGCATCCCTGAGAGGGTGGTTAGCAATTGTATTGTGCATGCCTATTTTTTCAACCTTCAAGTAGTTTTTCTTTTTGATTGCCAGAAGTGAGCAAATGGCTGTGTTGTGCTTAGTTGCTTGCTGGGGTTAAACCATGACATATTTGAATTTCCAAAAGCAACTTGGCTATTTTCTTTTATCTAGTTTGGAAAGTTATTTCTTACTATCTCCTGATACAAAGGCTTTCCTGCAGAATGCCCTTCTGAAAGAATTTATCTGAAATTTTGATTTGCTTTAATTGGTAGAAAATTATAGCTACATAAAATAATGTTGAATAGATTATTATCAGACAAATAGAGGATTTGTTGATGACCCGCAACTAAAAACAAATAAATCATGTTGTCAGTTTTCACATTTGAAGGCAACTGTCTAAAGACTGAACTTACATGAAGAGCTGCTCTTAGACAATTCAAATATGCCTGAGATGTTAATATACCTTGGTATTTTGTTGATTCATCAGCCTGGTTTTGATGTTAAACTGTGACTTCCTCATTTTATACATAGGATGATGAGTTGACCAGTTTTTTAACTAGCCCATGGAATAGATTTATTTTCTGCAGTAGCCTTTGTTGAGGATATTAAGATACTGAATTGTCATGGTAACAAGAAGCAAGTAGTAGCTGATGTGATAGAGACATGCTTGTATTAACCTTGGTATCAATGTATACAAATGCATTAGATTTTGAATATTTTTGGTTCCTTTTATGAATAATACTATGAGGTAGTTTATGTTACATAGAAAATTTACAGTCCATGCATTAAAATGGGTAGTAAATTTCAGAGGAACAAGTGGGGTTTTTTTAATACGTGGAGACTAATGCAATTTTGTGTGACTGAGAGTATATTTTACCAACTAGTATGGCAGACTTTGTCTGACACTGAATTAAATTGTGTGACTTTAGGAGAAGGAACACAAGAATTCAAGATCTCCACTTGGTGATACAATCATTTGCAGGTGTGTGAATGGATGCATAGAGGTTACCAGGACAACCATCAAACCACAGCCAAAATGCAAAGAGTGGATTTATCTCATTACCTTGCCGTAAACACGTGGTGGCAGAGACACTCAGGGACATGGCCTCTGTTTGTCTTAGTTCATCCCAGCAAACAGAGACACTTAGGGACACGGGGTCTGTTCTGCCTAGCTCATCCTAGGAGAGGGTTGTTGCCTGCTTCACTGGAACAAAAAGCTTCAGACATGTCTGAGAGCCTCTTATCTCTCTACAGGAATTCTTCTTCTCAAAACAGGCAGAGGATGCACAACACTTGGCATAAGAAATGGCGTTTTCCTACTCTGTCGTTTTTAGCATTCCCAGATACAAGGTCACTTTGAAGCTATTCCCTTGTCCTTGTCAAATCTTCTGGTTTTAAGCCTTTCCTCCCAATAGCAAGTTTCTTTTTCCAATCACTGACATGCTCAACAACTCATGCACCTACTGGTTAAAATCTTCTCTGCTTCTTTCTCTCCGCTGCATAAAAGCCAGAAAATATCTTCCTACCTTTACTTTTCTGGATACAGAAAAATAAAGTCTGCTTTCAACAGCTGTTCAAGATGCCATATGCTTTTGAAAGTAACGGTAGATAACAGCCATGGCTGTGAAAATGGTACATTCGGGGTGATAACCTTGTTAATTCAAGCCAGAACACGTATGCAAGTTGTGCTAAGCTTGATGGTTTCTTTGTGTTTGATGTTATGCCTCCTCAGAATATTTGGAACAGGAATCCTTCACCTGGTCCCCAAAACACTCCTGGTTTTTCTCATCCAAAGCCATCATCAAACACAGGAAATATGCCCTGCATTGATTTGTAAAGCAAACACTCATGTCTAAGGTAGAGAGGAAACAAAATTAAAAATACATTAAAACTATAAACATTTTACAAAGAAGCTGTAAAAAAGAAAATTCCACAGAACGTATGTAAGAAAATGTACATAGCTTTATGCTACTTTTCTGAGTTTATGATCCTGCATGGCTCTAGGAGGAACATTTTCTAGGAAAGTCTCTGCCCAAAATCTTTGCTTTGTTGCCCTGTCAACTCTGAGACGAGGACTCCCTGCTCTGTCCTAGCTTCTTGATAAAACACAGTCTTGCATTCATCTCTTGGACTGCCAGTGCTAGAATTCCCAAAAGAGCATGCTTATAGCAGCATTTTGCCTCCTGCAGAAAGGCTGGAGTAGCATTGAGAATATTAAAATTCAGGATTTCAGTTTTACTGTCTCATAATGTCTAAGAAAACAGCAGTGTCCTTACTCTCACTCTGCTAAACAATACTCATTTGTACTACTGAGTGTAATTGATTACCTTTATAGAAGTAGTGCTCCTTCTCTCACAAGCACCTATAAATGTCTATCAATATACCAAATAATAATATAGCCAATCCTGTAATTTGTTGTAAAATTTGTGTTGTAAGTTCTTTTCCCTGCCATCCTCTACCAAATTTCAATTCTAAGAATCCAATAGGAAAATGTTTTCTACTAGTTATGTGAAATTCTTCACAGAATCATGCAATCATAGAATATTTTGAGTCGAAAGAGACCTGTCAAGACAACTGAGTCCAAATACTGGCCCTGTGTAGGACACTCAAGGAGTCACACCATGTCCCTGAGAGCATTGTCCAAAAGCTTCTTTAACTCTGTCAGTCTTGGTGCTGTGAACACTTCCCTGGGCAACCTGCTCCAGTGCCTGATGTCTGGGTGAAAAAATTTTTCCTGATATCCAGCCTAAAACTCCCCTGACACAACTTGGGACTATATCCTCAGATCCTGTCACTGGTCACCACAGAGAAGGGATCGGTGTCTGTCCCTCTTCTTCCCTTCATGAGGAAGTTGTGACTGCAGTGAGGTCTCCCTCAGTCTCCTCCAGGCTGAACAGACCAAGTGACCTCAGCTGCTCCTCATACAAAAATCCTTTCTCCATACTTGTGGCTCTCTTTTGGATACTCTCTAGTAGTTTAGTGGGGTTTTATATAGTCTGGCACCCAGAACTGCCCCCAGCACTTGAGGTGAGGCTGCCCCAGAGCAGAGCAGAGCAGCTCAGAGCCGAGCAGGACAATCCCCTCCCTTGCCTGGCTGTGATGCTGTCCCTGATGCACCCCAGGACAGGGTTGCCCCTTGTGGCTGCCAGGGCACTGCTGGCTCACGTTCAACTTTCTGTTGGCCAGGATTGCCCAGCTCCCTTTCCACAGCAGTTCTCCCTTTCTCAAGCCTCTTTTTCATGTTTATGCACATGACCAGAGTTGACCTGTCCCAGGTGTAGAGTTCTGTGAGGGGGGAAAATGCCACCGAAATTTATCTTAAATATAAACACTTTCTATGAAAGGTAATGAGAACAAATAAAATTAAACTAAAATATATGATATAAAAAAGTTACTCTTCTTGAAAGGGTATTTGCACAGAGCAGAATGGGAGCACAAACAGTTTAGAGATCTCAGGCAGCACAGAAATAGGCAACAAACTGAAAATCTGAGGACAGGTTCTGTCCTTCATCTTCTGAAAATTTTTTATTCAAATTTTCATGTGCACACTCATTTCCAGCTCTACACTTTATTACAAAGAGAATCTTGCATTGTAGCCCTTTGAACAAAATTTCATTCTGTCTAGAATTCACAGCTTCTGCACATGCAAAGATGAACTCTGCAGAACTGACACAGAAAATCCAGAATCCAGAATCCACCAGATCTCTTACTACAATGAGTATTTAGTTTTCAACTCTGCAATACTATGGATACATTGCATTGGCAGCATGTGAATAGATTGATTGCACAGGACATGCACAGCAGAAATTGATCTAAAACATACCATCTTCAGGAGCAATTACACACTTTTCTGCTTGGAAACCAAAAGCAGAAATATAGCACCATCTCTTCAGCTACCTGGAAAAAATAATATCTGATCTCTATTATTTGTTTCCAGATGATACCTCCTGCTTCTTTTCACCTATCTTGACTTGTTTTCTTATTTATCAGCTATAATAACTCATAGTTTGCTTTGTATAGGATTTTCTCTTATATTACAATTTCTATAGTGCCTAGAATAACACAGATCAATATACCTGAGCTATTTATATACAAATACAAGCCATTCTGTAAAATAACAATGATGCTTTTGTCATTTCTCCCTTTCCAAATCTAATTTTCAGAACTGGAGATGTCTATTATTATTATTATTATTATTATTATTATTATTATTATTATTGCTAATTTCTGAAGCTTAGAGTATTATGTCAGCATGGGCACATTTCATTATTTTATCAGTTGAAGTGCGCAGGAGCATTTAGCAACGAGCAATTTGTGATTTGCCATTTGCTCAATATTATTAGGAAACAGCAAGAAGTTTTATCAATACAAAAAGCCATTGAGCGAAATATCTAAAGCCTCATAAATTAGTTCATAGCAAATCAGCTCTGATCTTTAGTGGATTCAATTCCCACTTCATTAATTGTTAATTGTCTTGACAATAAATATATCCGTTCAAATAACAAGAAGTGAATTACAATAACTGCTCAAATGCCTGTTCAGATAAGCATGAAAAAACATAAGTAACTTACCATGAAAATTAATGTAAAAATCCATTCCAAATCCATTGGTATACCTATTAAATTAGAACCAGTTTTCTTCATGTCAAAGAAAATTATACTCTACAGAATATGCCTATAAGTGGAGAAAATATAATTCTGCTAATAGCACAGTAAAAAATAATTGTGATGATCACTCTAGTAGTTTTGAATATTTCACCTAATTTTCTACTGTCATAGTAATAAATATGTAATTGTGTGGAAGGAAAGAAAAAA
>WBNQ01075931.1:4061-17579 GCA_013401375.1 Spizella passerina
TACAAAATGATTACTCCTCTTTCTATTTGTATAGCACAGGGAGCAACATTTCCTTTGGGAGTGCTCCCATCACTCCAGGGGCTCTGCAGGGACAGAGGTTTCAGTGACAGCACCCAGGATAAAGGCTGAGCAGGAGGGCAGTGCCTGAGCAAAGGCCCCATTCCATTCTCCACATCCCTGCCTGCCCCAGGCACACCATCCCACTAGCTAACAACCATACTGTAGAAAGAGGAGTAATCTTTTTGTAAGCAAAGAACATGGTGGAATATTTCATTCCTCCATAGACAGGTGATACTCAATACATTTTAATTACTGGGGAAACTTGGTGTTTCTTTATTGTTTGATTTTTGTCTACCTTAATCTTCCAGACACCAAAACTTGGCTCTGCCACTTAGAAATTCATACTAGATAGAAGTAAGAGAAAGTGACTTTAAAATGATCCAGAGGTAGAAGGTTAATTCTTATTTTTACCTTATTGGTTTTTGCTTGATTAAGTGAAAAACAGGCACTCTCAAAACAACTTAAAAGAGTGTTTTGTCCATAATTGACATAGGCATGGATGCCTTCTGCTTCTCAAAGTCCAGGCTTTTTTACTGTTGATGATGACATCTGGAAAAAGAGTCACTCTTACATCTTCCTGAAGCAGACTTCTTGTGGCTTGTCATTCAATGTCATATATTTTTTATTACATTAAGATATCAAAATTAAGTAGTCTTTTTTGCTTGTGTTAGGTGTCTCTGATCTGTGAAACTCCTTCTTCCTAACTGCTTCATCAGTGACATGATGCTATATTTTTAAAAAAGCTATTTTAATTTGGTAATAACTCCAACGTAGGTCAAAATACAGCTGCTAATGACATAAACATTTAATGGCATAAGTGTTTTCTATTTCTATGCATCATGGAAGTGGCTTGTGCAATTTAACACTGATTGACTGCTAGTGAGCCATTTCCAAAAGGAAAAGTAAGATCTTCCAGTCACTTCAAGCCTAGTTAAAAAACAAGTGAGGAAATTCTGTTGGACCCTTTCTATCAGAAAGATCTTTAGTAAAGTGAAGGAGGATAGCTGCCCTAATACAATTTGAAATAGCCATAAATTTCTTAATGCGTATTTCTATGTCCTCGGAGGCTGATACAGCAAAGGAGACTGATGGTATCTGAGCAATGCTTTCAAAAGGTATTTCCTCTGCAAAAGAAATGTGTTTTGAGTACATGTGCTGCTGCTTTGGGAGAACTATATTCGATTCTCCTGTGTAGCATAAAATATAATGCTTCAAAATGCTAAGCCACAAAAATTGCTTTTTTTTTTCTTTGAGGAGAAAGAATCTGAGATTTTAGGTGCTTTTTAATTAGCATATTGGGCAATAAAGAAAAAGAAGAAAAAAAAAAGAAAAACACATTGTAGGAAATCAGACCATTTTATTTGGTAGAAAACATTTTGTCTCTGGTTTAAATATTTTACCCAAAAGTTTAACAGATGTTAATCAAATAGGGAGAAAGAGAAGGGAAAAGGAGAAAACAAGCCTTCACAAATCCTGGCAAAAATCAACACACTTGAGTTTTCATCACAGAAACATAAATTCAGATTATATTTTTTCCTTCCTTTCCTTGTTTTGGTGAGAAAGCCAGAAGAATTAAACTGCTATAGCTCGGATCAAACCAAAACAACATTTTGTTCTGATTTCCAGCTTGGCCAGTGTCAGCAGCTGCTGATCACTTATAGTGCACAGCAATTATTCCACACCTCTCTAGCACACTGGCATCCAGCATTTCTGTCCTGCTCACTCTCCTGCCCCATCAACAGTGCTGGGATGGGCTCCCAGCTGCCTCAGCAGCAAGATGGGCAGTGTGGAGTTAAAGAGACAATTCTGAGCAGTAAGTTACCATCAGCATGGTGGTTTTGCAGATTTTTCAGATTTCTCAGCTGCAGGTAGGGTTTGTGTTCCCCCCTTGCCCCAGACCAGCAGCAGCTCCTGGGAAGGGCACAGGATCTGTGCCAGGAGAGAGCAGAGCAGCTGCCCCACTGAACTGCCTCTCTCTCTGACATCTGTCTGCATTCAGCCTGGATCCTGGCCTCTTTTCCTGAAATAGTTAACTTGGCTGTGGAGAAAAGCCATCTGTGGCCAAACTTTTGGCCATAATTACCTGAGACAATCTGATTTCTGCTCTGTGTACCCCCTAGCCAAGAGGATGCATTGCCCTGATTCCATATCCAAACAGAAAGCCTTAACTTACCTTTCAATCCACAAAGCATCAAACCAGGGAGTAGTTATTTTCCTGCACTTCAAATAAAAGCTAATACAACATCTGTAGCTTTTTAAAGAAGTGATTTGTGTTGCGAGTCTTGCTAAAAAAAGCCAAATATTATGCATTACTGTTTTTACATCCCTTTCCCACATTCTCTACATGTAATAATACTTAATATTTATGATGAAGAAGTTCAGAGCTTGAGAAAGAAGAAATAAAAGAAAAATAAATGGAGCTCAGTGTTAAACATCTGACACAATCCTGCAAAGTACCTCAATCCTGGTCTGTGAGATTTCTATCATTTCAATTCTGGTACCTCTTTGAAGTGAGACTGATAACTGCATCAAATTCCATGGCACTTCCTTGAGTTTTGTAAATATTTACCAGGAGAAGGTGACCAAATTAATTCCCAGTGGCGACCCAGGACAAGATGAAAACAGGCAGATATTTAAGTGTGGAAAGATTGTGCATTAATCCTCCCCAGCTCTTAGCTGCCCCTACAAATAACTGCTATTTGATGCAATAAAGATTCAAAGATCCCAATAAGCAACATTACAACTGGAGACTCTGGAAGAAAGGCTGTCTGGATTCAGATAGATAAAATGTTTCATTGCAAATTACAATACATATCTACTGCAACAATTTGTGTCAATCAAATCATCCTAAAAAAAACAGTCAATATCAAATAAGATCCTGTAGTCAATGGGCCATAGTCATTTCTGCTGTTGATCCACTGAGGTTAATAGAGTTGGAAGAGGAATAAATAAATAAGACATAACAGGGAAACAGTCTGCCATCTGGAAAATAAATGGAGGAAATAGAGGGAAAACGCTAATCTAGCACATCCAGGGTTTCAATTTCTCCTCTGCTATCTGCACTATCTAATGAGCAGCTGCATGAAGTTATCAGTGGTTTTCAGGAAAACAGAATGCTATTTCAGGGCAGCCCACAGGCCTGAGCATTACTACAGCTCTAAAAGTCTCTCTTCCAGCTCATTAATTTCCCTTGATCTTACTGTCCATTCCTGGCTTAATAGATTCCTCTTTCCTTCTGTAAAAGGAATGGTGACCCAGGGAAACATTTCTCTTTAATGCACCCTGTGGCTTAGTTTTTTCAAAGATTTCCTGGTCTCCCAAGAAAAATATTTCCCATAGACCTTTTACTCATACCACAATAACATATTCCCTTATGAGCTCTGAATCACCATCCTTTAAGTATATATTTTCTGATTTCTTTGTTCTGCTTTCTCATAGACTGATGAAGAGACTGTAACTCTCAAGACTACCTTATTTTTTTTGGTAAAGTTTTTCTATAGATTCACCTGTAATTTGATGAGTTTCTTTATACTTTATTTTCTGACACCCTACCATATCCAATTACCTCTCATGTGTGCTCTGATATTGTTTTTAAACTAATAACAGAACTAATAGTCCATTTGTACAGCTATGTACACACATACAATTCAGAATTTATATCTCTAGATACTCCACACTTTGGTGTCTATTTTATTATTCTCTATTTATGTATGATTATTTTTATTTAGTTGTGTATCACTAAATATGCATGCATGCCCAAATAAAATAGGGATAAGGAAAAGGTATAAAAAATTTGTAGTAAGGTCTTCTGATTTGGAGATTTCACAAAGTAGAATATATAAAGTATCACATTTGACTATAATCTTGCAGAGATCTCCTACAAATTTTAATAAAGAAAGGAAAGCAAGTGATTTTGCTGAAATGTTGGATAAATTATCAAGGAAATTTCAGCTGTGGATGAATTCTACAAAAAGGTCCAGCCTCTAGATGCGAAATTCCAGAAATGAATGTTGATTTCAGAGATATTCAGTTCTAACAGAATATTCCTAAAGCCTGAGAGTGAAGGGGGATGTGACAGATGCACTGCAAATCTGACACTGTGAAGGCTCCTCACCCCAGATACCAGCAGAGGAGCAGCAGGACGCATCTCCCGCTCAGCTGCTCCTCTGGGCTTGTAAGCAATTGAGAGGAATATGCATTTCTCTTTTAGGGACCAATCCATCTGAGCTGCTGTAACTGCCTACCTTATGGCAAGATCAATTTTGCCTTAATTCTTATTGACTATATTTTCTAGATCTCTGTTGGCTTAAAGAAATCCATGTTGACCGGCTCAAATTTAATGAAATGAATACCAACACTGAATTATTATCTCAGCCTGTCTTATATGTAGAAGAATTATTTTGTAGGAAAAACTGAAATTAAAGGTAGCATGGCCTGCCTAGGGAGTGCAAGAAAAAAGTCTGGTGATTCATTAGGTGGTTTTCTCATCTGAATCAGCCTTGACTACGTGGACAGGGAATGTGATGAGGATAATATTATTTTCAGTTTAATTTTCATCATAGATGCTGAGCACATTTTTAAAAAATCATAGGACAAAATTCATGTAGAAGCAGTGATTTTAATAGTAATGCTCTGGTGAAGATTTGTCAGCGATTAGATTTTATATAACAAAATCATTTTTCTCCCCTTTATATTTGATGGATATAACATGACATCTGTCTCCTGTCCTAAACTATACTACTGTTTTTTCTCTGTGCAAAAATCCAACAAGCTTTCAGAACGGAAAAGCTTTGTGAGTTCTTAGGTGCTAAACTTTCCCTATCTAATTTGGGATTTCAGGAAATTTCACCTCTGATGCTGAAATCTATATGTCATTTTCATCTGGTGTAAAAAAAGAATAAAGCTGGCAAACAGTTGTCCCCACCTCTCCATGCCCATCTTTATGAAAATTTGGGTCTGCAATTTCAGGAGCAATATCGTTTTTTTTTACAAAGCAGTCTAGTACATACAAATATTACATCCCTGATCATGAGGGACTCCAGTTTAAAAACAAGCTGAATTTTTACAATCAAGCCCTCTGAGAGGTCTGATTTATATCTGCATTCAGTGGGCACACAAGCTTTCCCTGCTTCAAAATAAGTCACATTACATTATGAACATTTACATTATAGAGACAACAACTGGCAGATGCCCCTTCAACCAACAGTTATAAATCAATCCTTCATTGGATTTTCCTGCTGAAGCTAATTCTGTTGAGGAGTCTTGCCAATCTGTACTCTGCGAAACAGCAGCCAAGGCAGCACAGTAGCCAAGGAGCACAACATCAATTTCTGCATTATTTGCCTTTTTTACTCCAATACTGATCCTTTTTTCCCCCCCAGGACTTTTCTTTTGCAGAAGAAAAGGGGCAGTGAGGGTTTCGAGAAGCTGTATTTCTGAGGTGTCTGTGGTTGCAATTTGGCTTTGCTGCACAGCCCACACCCTTTCATGGTCATGTTTTACAGAAGATCTGCACAGGGCCAGTTTCACAGTGGCCAAAGGACACCATGAAATTGTGGAAAACATGTGTGATACCTGTGAGGGTGCACTGCCCCACCAGCCTTCTGAAAATGGACCTGGGGTACATTTCATCCCTTGGTGATTGGAAGGGATTGATTTTCTTACTTATTTTGTATAGCTGGAAAATAAGACCTGCTTATTTTCCAGCTATGCAAAATAAGTAAGAAAAATGAAAGGGGAAAAAAAAGAAAAAAAAAAAGAAGAAAAAAAAAAAAGATAGTACAAAACTTTGATGTCTCTGTACACATAAATACTGTGTTTGCCTACTGTCAGGCCACATTATAATTAGAGGGTCCAATTAACAATTGATACTCTTTCTAGGTTCATTTCTGATCAGCTACACTAACATAACAAAAAGCCACTGGCTTGCTTGAACAGAAATGAAGACACAGAATTAGCATTCTTTTCTGTTGAAATCAAAGAGGTTTTATCCTTTGGCCTGACAAATGCATGCAGCATCCTGTCCAGAAACATCCCTTTAACAAAAAAAGTACAAAACTTCATTTTCCTCACTTAGTTAATTGAGCAACTTAAACAGGTTAATAAAATGGAATATAATTCTTAGTAGAAAGAGTTATTTTCTTCAAAATCACTAGTAATTATCACATTGCCATGGTTATGCTGCAGTTACAACAGAGGATTGTACATCATTACCCACTTCTTCAGCAAGCAACCCAGACATATGATGTTACCTAAACCAAATAGAGTTGGGTTTCTCTTTTTTCTTTTTTTTAACCAACAACCAGGATTGTGTCAAGCCTGTGGGTAATAGGATGCTTTCTATGCAGCAATGGTCTTACAGTGCAGTTCACAAGGATTACTGGCGTGGATTTTTCCTACTCGAATTCCCACACACCTAAGATGTCCCCACTCTGTCAGACCCAGCAGTAATCAGTAATTTATTACCCAGCAGCTGAGCTGTGTGCTCAAAGCTTGTGGATACTAAGGGAAGCCTCCCACTGCTGAGATCCCCCATAATGGTCTCCCAGCAAGTGTTCCATTTCTTTCCTGCTCCTCTTGGCAATCGCTTGCCAGAGGATTAGCAGCACTTCACAGGAAGTAACTAGGTTATGGAGAGGTTCCTGATATTGTTATCAGGTACCTGGACCTCAGCAGATGGTGGGAACAGGCCCTGAGGATGGGTTGGAGACCTGTCACACACAGAGGTGCTTGCATGTCCCCAGTGCTTGGCCTTCCTGCACCAGCCTGGCACTGGGACACCTTCAGCCATCAATACTCACACACTGACCTCACAGTGTCACAGCTGTTCTGAAATACTTGATAACAGCAGCTGTTGACTCCTACACACAATCTTAGCATAAAAAACACCAGCTAGAAAGGTCTAGGGCAGATTTTAGGGACTTTGCCCCTGTGCAGTTTGCACATTTTCAGTCCTGTCCTGCAGGGAAGGGCAGGCTCTGAGCTCTGGCTCCATTCTGTGGAGAGTTACAGCCATCACAGGGACATCCAGGGAAGAGGGGCAGCAATAAAAACTGCTGCATGGCTGTGGTCTTGCCTCCAGTGATTCCAGGATGACCTGAATGTCTAATCCTTCCTTTGGGCTCTTTTCTTCTACTGTTTTGAGAAAATTCTCTCATCGTGCCCTTATCAACTTTTGGGGAGGCAAATTTTACCATCCTCAGAGAGAGCCAGCCTGCAGGTGTGGAATACTGTGTGAGGCCATTTCAGCTTCTGTATTCCAGGTGAGATCTTCTCTTTCTTTGAAAACATCAAAAAATCCCACTACCTGACCAGCATGAAGAGAGGGACTTTCAGCACTGATGTGTGACCTCTGAAGCATTGCTTCTGTACCATAGGGAAAAGTATGCAATCCAGTGTGTATATGATTTCTTTTAAATAGAATTAGTGTGTATATCATTTCTTCTAAACAGTTAAGACAGAGGAAGCCCCATTTGATCTGCTTGTGCATAGAAAACTGACTTGGTTTTTAAAAGGCTGCTTCTTCCAAGAAAGGAATGGAAAGACCACAATGTTTAACAAAGATATTTTTTCATTCAGTGTTACTTTTTTATTTCCTGAGAGGTGCTCCTGCAGGCACAAGCAGATAGCCTGTAGTCTGAGTCACAGGTGCAATTTTTGGGGAGGGTGAGATTGGATGGTCCTCCTCCACACCTCGTGCTTTCCAGTAAAACCTGAAACAATCCCACCGGCGCTGCTTTTCACGGAATCCAAATCGAAATGAGCGTGTTACATGGAAAAGGTTACAGTTTATTTTGGGCCTGCTGTGTCACTCAGGCTTGGCCTGAGGCTCACCCTGTAACCAGCAGCCTTGGCAGCAAGTCCCAGTGTCAGCTTTTCAGGTTAGAGAGGCCTCGCTCAAGTATCTGCAATCAACATCTCACAGCCAGAGAACCGACGCTGACTAATCCCCACTTCCTTCTCAGCCACACTCTCCTTCAGTTAATTAACTTTATTTTCCTTTGATTTGTTTGCAGACAACAGAAAACTATTTAAACAAAGACTTCTACCAAGAAAGGTTATTGATGTTAAAAGGGAAAGGAAATTGCTTAGCATTTTCTGCAAAGAACATCAAAAAGAAATGGTTGAAGGAAAGTATTGAGCTAATTGTATTGTTTCAAAGCCAACACTAACATCTTTCAACTTTCTTATCATTTTGGAAGCACTAATTATTAGCTGTGAGCCAAACAACATTTTTTTTTCCAAAGCAGCAACCTCCAGCTCTCCGTGGCACCTTCCCAGCACTCAGCTGCCCTCCAGCCCTCAGATGAGACACATGGCACAGCTTCACCTGCCCCAGGCAGGAGCTGGTGGTCACCACAGCTGGGTCTGTCTCGCTGGGCAGGACACACCATGGTCTCCAAATGCTGTCAGGGGGTGAGAAATCCCAGATGGCATTAGGGTAAACAAATCTCCTTTTCGTTGTTCAACTCCATGTTATCACTTAGCCCTAATAACATTAAATAGCATTCGTTGCAATTTTTTTTTTTTTCTTTTTATGACTAATTTTAGCCCTGGTGCTAACATTCATAAGCACATCACAACATCCAAGATGTACTGCTACTTCACATGTAATGTTAATGGTAGAGTGAATTTCAATATCTCAGGTCATCCTTCATTAGTTTATGATTAGCTACAAATAAAGCAGACTATTTGGGGGTGGAGGGGTTTGAAGTTAGACACCATATTTTGATCTCATAATTTAAAATACTTGTACCATTTTCAAAGTTTTCTTAATCTGCCTGCTGCTGAGACACCTTGTTTAAGTAAGTAAATAAAAACAACAGGCTTATCTTTGAAGCTGATTACTTTCAAATACCTATCAAAGATTTTCCTTTCATGTTTTCAGAACCAGCTAACCAAGGACAAGTAGTAAATGTTTTCTTTCACCTTCTGACTGAGGTTTATTTACTTATTTAATGGTCTGTTCACTGCAATTGATCACAGAAATCTTATGTAATGCAGAATATAGTAGTATTGCACTTTGGTTTATCTCAGTTTCACTTGAATTAGGTAGAGATGCTTAATAAATAAAATGGGCATTGACAGAATATCATGAGATGTCATGAGAAAGAATATTTTCAAGTGCTTATTCAGCAAAATAGAAAGCAACAGGCAGAAACTGATGCACAGAAAGTTCCACTTTAACATGAGGAAGAACTTATTTACTGTGCAGGTGATGGTGCACTGGAACAGGTTGTCCAGAGGGGCTGTGGAGTCTCCCTCACTGGGGATATTCCAGAGCTCCCGAATGCAATCCTGTGCCATGTGCTCTAGGAGACCCTGCCTGAGCAGGGAGGTTGGACCAGATGGCACAGAGTAGAAATCTCACTTTAAAATATGTTGTCCAATTGATCAGATTTTCAGAGCTACTGACTTGAGAAAGAGAGATGCTAAAATGAGCAACAATGGAAATAAATTTAACTTCTAACCAGAGTGAGAGTCCCTACAAACACAAAACAGTGAAAACCAGATTTTTCTCAAAAGTGTTCTAGGGTAATTAAAAAATGCTTTTCTCATAATAAAAATCTCTCTGAGTGTCTTAGCAAGCTACTTCATAAATATAAGCTTAGTTCAAAGATAAAAATCAAATAATAAAACATATTTTGGAAGGACAATTTTATGTTTATGAAATAAAATTACATCCTTTTCACATATGTAGCTCATCTCCCTTCATCAGTTTGCATTCTAACTTTAATAGAGTTCAATATTGCTGTTTTATTCAGGCAAGTAAATGCTGCTGATTTCAGGGGAGTGCTCTGACACGGGCAGTTAATACTAGAGATTGAACACAAGCAACAGTTTTCCTTCACTTCATGTGAAAAAGAAACTTAGACAGTAGTGCCTTAATGCAAGCTCTGCTCATACTGTAGAGAATAGCATTTTCCTAAGAGATTTTTTGTTGTACTTTCTCTGTTTTTCTGCATCATTGAACGTAAACTGAATAGCCACTGCTTGTTGTTGAGAGAGATTTTTGGCATAAAACATCATGTATGCATTGGGAAGTGAAAGCATTTTCCTCCTTCCCTAGAACTTATATGGTTTATAACTTGTATTTGACTGGAACAGTTTAAAAGAAAATGCAATACTAGTGCTTAGTGCCTGACTCCCTTTCAAAGGTTATGCACACATAAATGTACATATAAATCTGTGCATATAAATATCTACATGGAAATATATAATATTGCTTTTACATAAATAGCATTTCTTCTTACATTAATAGCAGTTTGTGTTAAAAATCAACTAGACGGGGTATTTCTCAGGGCTGTCTCTTGAACTAACTTGCAAAGCATTAATTCTAGATAAAAAATCCTAAATAACTAAAGGTAACTACAGAGTGCAATAGCTCTCATATCTCTTCAATTCCATTACAGAGTAAATATCTGGGATTCTTGAAACATTATAATCACTACAGTGCAGAGTAGTGCTTTTAACATAAGTTAATTTGTCTTACCTGAGGCAATTTATAGCTAAAACACAGAAGTATGGAATGATAAATTTGGCAGGTCCTGGATAGCTCACCTCATCCATCCCTCTGGTCATCCTGAGATACTTCTAGAACTTTTCCTTAAGGACTTACTGTAATAGATGTTCCCAAAGCGCCATGGGCACTGTTAGCGCTTTGCTTACATTAGACACTCTTCCTGATATCTAAAATGGGCCCTGCTGAAATTAAAATTCATGTATTTCCTACTGGTTTTGTCTTGCAAAGTGAGAATAAATTCTTCCGCTCTTCTGTGAAAGAATGTTATGAATTCTGTAGTTAAACCCTAAAACCCAACAATGGTGGTGCAGTGTCCCTGTCCCCCTGCCCCACCTCCCCTCGGGCCAGGCTGTGATCAGATAAGTTCTTTATGTCTTGGCCTTTATGAAAAACACCAGAGCTCAGCTCCTCTAGAGTCTATCAGAATCACTGTCTGCTCCCAGGAACTCGTGCTGTCTATTGAGGACAGTCTTGGAGACTTATCTTTCTTGCCTGAATGGTAACTCAAGTGGAATAACTTTAGTTATTGAACTTTGAAAGAAAGTTACCTACCTGAATTGCAGTCAGGATGGAAAATTATTATGTCTAAGCCAACTCTCTTGTGGCCCTATAAACAGCCTTCCTGATGTCTTTTGAACTCTCCTGGAATGCAGGGGGCTGAAAACATCAACCTTCCTCTGAGTGGGGCCTCTCAGAATGAGAAAACTCCCAAGTTTGCTATACCTGGATGACCTCCAGGTATGAACAATAGCAACTCAGCATGGGCTGATTCCCCCACTCCTCATGGCAAAGTCCTTCACCCTCTGAGAGGATGCAAAGGCATCTGACATGAGCCCTTCACTGAGCTTGAGGGGAATTTTTCACAGGAATGTATTTTGTACAGACTTCCTTAGGTTTGTGTGCATGCAAGCGTGTCTAGTAAATGTGCTATGAACTTTGCTCTCCTAGATCCTTAAATACTTTAGATTTGTAAGTCAGGCCTGTAAGTGGGTTACTGTTGTGCTGTAGTAAATCCTATAGAATCTTTTGTTAAATTGTTTGCCTTAAGCTATCCATTAAATGCTGTTGGACATTCAGGCCTAAACTGTTGGTGAAGTCCAGGGCTCAGTTCTGGCAAGGTGTCTACTCAGAATCTTGCAACTAAATGGGAGTGTTTCCCTTATTCCTTTTTATCCTTATCCTTTCCTACCCTTACCCTTACCCTTACCCTTACCCTTACCCTTACCCTTACCCTTACCCTTACCCTNGCAATCTGCCTTTTACTTATCTAGCTGACCCTTATGTGTTGGCTGAGCACTATCTCTGAGCTTCCAGTATCTTATTGGCATTTGTAACCTTGCACAGGGAGCAGTAATTTGCAGTAAATCTCCTCACACAGGGTTATATTCAGAGTGAATTCTTATCTGAACGGTGCAGTGAATACTGATGATAAAGTACCAAGCTTTCATGCTTGCCAATAAGAAACCAACAATTTCACAACTTCCTTCCAAAAGATAAAGGCAAAATCAACAGGTAGGAGGAAAAAAAGAAAAAAAAGAAGTAGAGCTGAAAGATTAGTACCTCAGAAGAACCAATGAAAACCAACCAAGCAAGCAAAACAAAATGCAAGCAATAAAGAGATAATTACTTAAAACACAACAATATTCTTTTGTTCTTGGTTCTCTTTTTTTCTTATTGACGTGTTATTGACGTGACAAATCAATCCTCTAGCAGCACATATACTGCCATTTTTTTGGTTTCAAACACAAACAGAAGACCAAGTGTCTTTTTCTGATCCCACTAGCAAGCAACTCAAATATTAATGTTAAAAAAAAAAGAAAAAACATTATGCTTTTAAAAACCTCAGAAGGGGAGCTGTCAGGTAATCTCCACCTGTCCATCTTTGTCAGTTACAGAGACAAGCTAAATCTTTTTTCTTTCCCAAGCCTAACATAGTGAATGATCATTATTAAATATTTCTTTCTATTCTTCTGATGCAATCTGACTCTAGATCTTGTTTAGAGTATACTAGCTAACCTCTGAAGGAAATAAAAGGTCATTATAGCTATTTCTGTGATCTTTTGTGCCAAGAGGTGACATAGTTTACACAGGAGGTGATTTTCACTTCACACAGTTTGATGGGGCTATTATTCATATACTACAAGCAGAGAGCTGAGGCTCAGATAAACTTCAGTGTTGTCAAGTATATAAACTTATTTTAAGTTCCCTACTAGAAACACACCCTCTCAGGAACAACAACACTTTTTAGAACACTTTTCAAACCTAACTGACTGCATTTGCAGCAGTGAGTGCTCAGTTTTGGAAAATCTATCCCCATATGACCCAAGATGAGCAATCAGAAAATGAGTCATGTGCAGTAAAGGCTACTGATGAAAGAATTGGCTTAAGTGAATCGTTTGGCTCCATCAAAAATGCTACCAATGCAAAGATCTGGATTCTCACAGCATTTAGTTTTCTTAATGATTAAACTATCATTCTCGACATTTCCATTTACCACACAGCTTTGGTCTTCTATATGTAATAAGGCAAGAGGCCAATTTGCAGCACACTCCTTTCCTGCATGATCCTAATTCATTTCTCAGCCACTGTTTGCCATTGCACTGGGGGAAGGAGGTTCTTAGGGGAAAAAAATCCATTGTAGGTAAATTATAAAGATAGGCCTGTGTGGAGAAATCTGGCAATAATTGGGATCATCTAATTCCTCAATGTATATAGGTCAGACCCATTTCACCCAGTTTTAGACATCTATGTTTGAAGAAGTCCTTTAGGCTCTAATTTTCTCTCACAGTTGTTGGGAAAACTCTGGCTAATCTGTCCAAAAGTCTATTCAGGGATGTCTAAATGCTTGATTCTCCCCACACACTATAAAAACAGAGTTCATAAAACTTAGTTTTATGTGCTCAAACACATATTACTTACATACCCACCAACTCCCT
>WBNQ01075934.1:0-21072 GCA_013401375.1 Spizella passerina
TGTTTCCAAGCATGGAGCAGCCACTCTGACCATCATAGTTAGAATAAATCATTAAAACAAAAGCAGTATTGAAAACAAAGTATTGAAAATATTTTGTACCCATAATAATAAAATACAGATCTAGTAATGATAAATACATCATAGTTTGGGAACACAACAAGGGAGATTTCAACTCAGACAAGGTTTGGCAAAGTCATAAGTAAACGAAAAGAAGATTTTTGTTGTAATTCTTACACCAAAGGGCTCCAAGTGTAGAAAGCATTACCACAAAACTTTATAATATTAATAACTTCTATCCAGGTTTGAGAAAGGACTGTAAAAGAGTTGAAATTTAAAAACTAGTTGACTATGTCCTGTACCATCTGATAAAATTGTATTCTTGACAGCTGAGTTGCAACCTCAAATATGAATCAAGACAGCAAATCAATAAAATGAACAAAGGTGATTACTCAGGGCTATAATTTCTCAAAAACATGTATTCATGAAATACTATACCAGGAAAATTTAGTGGTAATTCCACTTTGGCTGAAAACTGGCTGACTTCATTATTCTCACAGATACTTGCTATGAGTTTATTAATTTTGAAGCCAATAACTTTAATGACATCTTCTGTTGAGAGGGAGAATTCATTTCCAAACATCTCATAGATGGAATCTGAAAAGAAATGCAAAAGGAAAGAAAAGCATTATTTAGCTTTTTCTTACTTTGTCATGTGTCTTTACCTCTTTGAGCAAAAACAAAAATAATACTTAAACTATAAGAAATAATACTTATCTTTTGATAATTAGCCTAATTTTCCCTTATCTCTTCGGGGTCATGAGAAAAATAGTCTTGTGACTTCAATGACCAATCAGCTCTGTGTGTACATGGTTCTTAAATGCATGCAAGGAGAACAAGGTCTGAAGAATCTACATTTCCAAATTATTAGACCAGAATAGGTCGAGAAAGAGCATAGGATTACCTGGGTGTCAGGAGCTGTCTCCTGAAACCAGCAGGCAGTGCAGCTTACTAAAGGTGGCTCTGCACAGCACAGGGCATAGTTTATCCTATAGGAAACAACAGACTACAGCAGGATACAAAACACCCACAGAGCCTTGAAGGTACCCAGGAAGATGACAGGAGACATCTAAGTGCAACCAGCATTTGAGTTTCCTGTGGTAACAGAAGACCTGAAGAAAGTACTAGAAATTGGAAAAGTGGCAAATTACCAATGGCAATCCCTGTCCCATGTTGAAATTAGCATACTGATTCAGACCTGGCAGCAAAAAATTCCTTTTCTGTCTGTCATGTTCAGAACTTTGAGAAAAGGAACAAAGCAATCCAGCCAAGTGTTTCAGCACTTCCTCAGCAAAACCTGGAACTGTGTGTTGTCTCGCCAAAACCAATCCTCCCTCCTCCATTCTAGTTGTGGTCAACCTTTACTGTTTCAGAAGCAGATGCACAGGGAGAAGAATAAAGCCAAAAACCTCAAAAGTCAAGTTATGAAGAAGAAGGAAAATTCTTCCTGGTCTCTCCAAGAGATAAGCAGAAGCTTTGAGGCATGGGATCAATTAACTATATATAAAGGCAATGCAGTGAACACATAGTGTTCCATTTGTAGATAGAATTGCATTGAACACAGAACATCAGAAATGTTGACTTTAATACTAGCTTCCATGCTTCTGTGCAGTTCCTCCCAAGAACTAACCAAGACTGGTCCTGAAGCAATGTGGACATGCCCTTTCTGAAATCTATTCTCAAAATTTCATTTCCCTTGTCATGAGAAACATTGTTCTCATTTCCACTCCCAATGTATTGGTGAGTGTATTTATTTGCTCTCCTATCAATATTGTTCAGCTACTTAAAATACTTTCTTTCTCATTTTTCCCTTCCCCAAAGGGTTCTTGGGGTTAATTTTGCCCTTTGCTTTATCTCCTCTGAGAAGACAGATTTTCCTTCACACAATTGCTCTAAGCCCTTAGTTATATCTTGTTCAGTTTAAAGTTTTGCCTTTTTACTTTTTTTTTAAACCTAGGTAAGAAGAATGGTATCAGACAATGAGAAATATTTAAAACCTGACCTCTGACTACACAGATGCAATCAATAATTGAGAAAGTCAGTACTGAAATATCATTATTGCTGGCAGAACTCCCTTCCTTGAAGAGCAACACTCTTTACAGCTCTCCTTGTAGCTGATGGGGATGGTAGAGAGAAAAAAAACCCAAAACCAGCTTACTTTTCTTTTTTCCACCCAAGTGTCACACCAAAAAACCCCAACAATTAGCTGACATCTTCCTGCTGTTCATTCAAGAACAATTCCAATCCTGAATATAGCTTAGGCTGATAAGCATCTCTTACTGAGTCTGTGATCTATTTATTAGCTCTGCTGCAGCACCTGCAAATGACAAGTGCTTGACTATCTCCTAGACCTCAAGAGAAGTCACTGGGAGCCCAGTCTGAGCATAACCTATTCTTGTTTTAGCCTAAACCTACCCAAAGCCTCAATAGAACACCACAAAACAACAGGAGAATGACGGAGAGTAATGCTGAGCAACTGTGTAAGTGTGCTCCTTTGTGAATACATGTCCAGACAAACCTATTGGTTGCTTGTGCAATGCTCTCAACAATTGAGATGGACACCAGAAAATCCTCCATTTCCCTGAAGAAAATGTAGGTTTTTAACCCTCTGGAGAATGCATCTTGATTGAAAAAATAAAGTAAAAAAACCATCTGGGAGATACTTTTCACAGGCTGGATGGGACAACATCCCCTGGATTCCCTTGCGGAGAACCCTATACAGGCTTAAGGTCTCTGCTGCTCTTAGACTCCAAACTCACCCAGCAGGCTTCCTGCTGCACACCAGGATGATGACTAACTCAGAGGTATTCTGGATTACAGTGCCAGTGCCAGGTGAAGAAAAGTGTTGTTTAAACATGCTTTCAACATTTCTGGTACTGAGCAGAAGAGCAGTAGAGCTGCTGCTCTCTAACAAAAAAAAGACAATCTGCTTTTCTTACTGTAAAAATAGTGCATAGCTGTTTGCACTGTTAAGTCCCTTAGCAATTCAACACAGACTAACTCAGCTGTCTCTGTGGAAATTGCTCCAGCTCCCATCAGGATGTTGGCTGCTGCTAATACCGATCATGAAGTGCTATGTCTTACTTTTTTATTACTCCAAGTATTTTAATGCTCACTTTTTTAATACTCCAGGTATAGTGACTCCACCATTTCGCTGGGCAGCCTGTTCCAGTGCTTCTCTCCAGTTCACTCTTTCAGTGAACATTTTTTCCCAATATTGAGATAAGTCTCCCCTGGCACAACTTGGGGCCATTTTCCCTTCTTATGTCACTGGCTGCGTGGCAGAAGAGAGCAACCCTCACCTCACCACAGCCTCCTTTTTGGTACTTTTAGAGAGTGATAAGATCTCCTCAGCCTTGTTTTTTTCCTGGCTTAAATTCCACAGCTCCCTCAGCTGCTCCTTATAGGATTTCTGTTCAATTCCCTTCAGCAGCTCCTTTTTACTTCTCTGGGTAAGGTCCAGAACCTCAATGTCTTTCCTGTCATTGTTTCACCACCACTCTCTGGGCTTGGCCATCCAGCCAGTTTTATATCCAGTGATGAGTACACTTGTCCAAGCTGTGGGCTGCCAGCTTTCCCAAGAGAATGCTATGGGAGGCTGTGCTAAAGGTTTTCCTGAAATCTGAGTAGGCGACATCCACAGCCTTTCCCTCATCTACTAAATGGAGCAGTTAAGGGGCTAAAGCTCTCCAAAAACTGTTATTGAAGAATATTTAATGCCCATTTCAGTCTATATCTGCCACAGAGTGATTCCACAAAAGCCCCCAAGAAAATTAAAATCAAGGGAGGTCATTGTCCTACCATCAAAGAAATTAACATGGGTACATAATCCACTGGCAAAAAATATGCTTTGCAATACCACCAGTAAGGACCATAGGATAGTAATTTTCTTTTGCAGAAGAGAAGTTGGATAGATAGATCATATAATAATGGAATGATGGAGGTATGCCACCACATTTTCCATCTAAGATATGAGAGACCAACTTTCAACAGCTTATCAATAGTAAAACATGTATTACCAGATTTATTTGAAATAGGCCAAGAGGCTGAAAGATTATGAGGATGAGAGGTTGGGTGGGTGATTGCTAACTGTCTGAGACCATGATTGCAGAAGCCTCATTTTTATCAATACTAGGATTTAGAAAAAAAAAATCAAAATCTGCCAGCCACATTTTTGGCTGTACATTTGCACATACAGTATTGATTTTAATTACATATTTGTCTGCAACTAGATTGCTTTGGCCCTGATTTTAGCCCTTGCTTGGCAGTTTGCCTGGAATAATACAATGAAGATTACATTCAGACAAGAAAAATGTTACCTAGGCACTGGCAGCAAATATTTGTACTGGTAAAAGGGAGCCAGGGAAAGCGCATAGCTTTCAAAAAGTATAATAAAAGTACTTTTTCCTTTAGAAACCATGATAATTAATCTTAAAAACATTTTGAAAATTCCCACTTTGTGACAATGTGACCCTGAGAGGTTTTACTTCAGCTGTGTAATATGGACCCCCTCACACAATATATTGAAAAATAAAATTTTAATTAAAATGCACTTTTTAACATTTATTTGTTGTTGCTCAACAATAAGTTTGTTTTTCCCACTCAAGTCACAAAGAAAATGTAACTCTTTGAAAATGTAAATCAAATAACCTTGAGAACAGAATGTTTTGATTTGAGAAAGATGTATGCAATATAATGCAAAAAAAACCCCCAAACCAACATTTTAGCAGAACCCAGAATAAAGCAGCTTATTTACAGTGATCAAACAATGCCCCTGAAGGCTGTAATTAAAGAGCTTGTTGCCTTTGAAAGAACCTTTTCTGAAATGTTACTTTGTTCAATAAAAACCACATTTATATCCTTTCATAAGCTCATCTCTAGTTCGACAATCTGTTATCAACCACTGTGATCAGATCAAAGCAAGCGTCTCAATCGGTTCAGTATCTTTTCCCTCCATCCTTCCTAAAATGTTAAGCAGCCATACCACCATCCTCCCTTACATAAGCCCTTTATTTGATTTATTTCTCATTATAGGTACAAGAAGAGCACTTTTATATTAAAAACAGCAATATAAAATATAAATACAGTGAATGCCTGAGATGGAGGATATCACTCTTGATGTCAGGGCATCTGACAGCACCATTGAGATAAATATTTTATAATGCAAGGTGAAACAATAAAATATCTCAGTAATATGTCCCTTTTCCTTCCCAGCAGCTTGGAGCTCCGTTGGTGACTGCTCTCGGAGTGAACGCCTCACTGACGCTGATAGAAGCGGCTCCAGTCAGGGCCGGGAGTAAACAGCAGCGATACATCACTGGGATGCAGCTCCTTTCTGCCAAATGCCTCCGGGCAGTTTAGCATGAGGGGCCAGGGAGAGCGGTGCAGACGAGACAAAAGACTTGACTAAGGTGGCACAGAGGATTATTCAGCAGCGGTGAAGCCCAAGCCCAGGCTGGCTGGCTCCCAGTCTCACAGCCCCTCTGACACAGGGTGCTGCTAAGCTCTTCCAAGTATCCCCCTCTTTTTTTTTTTTCTTTTTTTCTAAACAAAGACCAAGCTTTTTTCCCAACAAAACCAAATCACTTTGGAGACCAAACACTGCCTAGTCCCATGAGTTTGAATCTTTGAAGGAAAATATTTTCTCTTTCATGTCTCAGTAACACTCACTGAATTCATTGCAGCTGGCAGGCTGAGCAGTCTTTGAAAGGAGATCCAAAGAACCAGGAGCCTGGCTGCTTAGTGGGGAGATGAAAGATCCCCCTACATCTCCTGAAAGAGTAGAACTTTGTCCCAATATCCTTTTCCCAGTGCTCTTTTCTCCACTATTAAGTTGTCATCAGCTGCCCATATGGGTGCTGTCTTCACTAGCAGAGGTGACTCTGTTTCAGGGGCTGGTGAAAAGGTTCTAAAGGCTCCATGCCCTGGTGCAGCCATTCAGCCAGAATTACAATAGCCCATTCTCCCTTACAACATAGCTCAGCTGAAATCACAGTTTTATTAAGGCTCCTGCAGGCTCTCAAAGTAATATGAAAGGCATAATGGATCTATAATTAGTGTCGATAAAAAAAGGTATCATTTTTTATGGGCATTATTTGAGGGCTGGCCAATTGTTCAGAGTTTATGCTCTTTGGCAAGAAAAGAGATCTATTTTAAAGTTTTAAGGAGGAGAGTTTTGCTTAATCATTTAAATCATTTTATACGCTGATTAAGCAGACGGAAAAGCAAACAATTTCTGGTGGGGAGACATTAGGTAGCTTTTTATTCCAGTCAAATATCTCCTGAGCCCAAAAGGCACTCAGCAGTCTGCTGAATTTCGCCCACTAAACTCAAATAATCCAATGCCTTGTAGGGAAGAGGCTGGAAATCATGCACAATGACAGGCAAAGAAGGAAGCATACCCCAGCTTCTCTCTCTAACCCCAGGCTGTGAGAGTGGCTGCAGACAGGATAAAACACTGGAATGGCTTTTATCCACCCCTCCCTTCCTAAGCCCAGCAGGTGCCCCCACTGAGAGCAGGTGAGCCCAGCTCCCCAGTGACCACACAGTGCTCCAGATGCCTGAGGATAGCAGTGGTCATGAAGGCAGTGTGAATTTGAGTGGAAGATCCTTTGTCAAGTGACAGAGCAACTTATTGGGCTTTCAAAAACCCCTTCTCTCTTTAACATGTCCCAAGCAACAAAAATCTTTAGGTTTGATCAATTTGGGACACAAATCTTCCAAAAGACTCTATGCAAAGATGCATCTTACCTAGGTCATACCTACTTAGGCTGTGAAGGGTCTGATTTTTGCCTGTGCGAAACCATCAAAAAACAAAAGCCATTAAGATTTATCTTTTGCCATATAAAGTCAAACTTTAAATGTCAAGTGCTTTAAGCCATTTCAATCATAATGGACTTTAAAAAGAAATTACTTCTGACGTTTCTGATTTATTACTTTCCTGATAAGTTTATGGCCATTTTTTTTATAAATGCATTCTTCTGATTCTCATCTATCTAGAGACTCACACACTGCATGTGGCAGCAGAGCTTTATGCATGCAGCATCCACTATAATGGAAAGAGCAAGTGAAACCACAGCTCCCCATTTGACCTTTTATTTGGGTTTACCCAAATGAGTCAGAATTACTACAGCATTGAAGACTGCCCAAACCTGATTTTGGACAGCATTAGTCACTGTTATAGCTGGTCATGATTTATTTAGATTTATTCATTTTCTTTACAGCATTGATTAATTTGAATTTAACATGTTTATTCACATATATGTTCAACAGAAAACTACATTTTTTTGGATGAGGTTTAGGAAGGCTGCTCAAACTGAGTTGCAGGATCAGATCAGTGTTGAGCACTTCACAGGTGCAGTCCAGAACTGGAAACATGTTTAAGCATTTTACCCTACTTAGATCAGAGCCTGATGCTCCTTGTACCACTTCTGTGTGTCCAAGGGACCTAACCAGAAACAGTGGACCTGGACAAATGCCATGTTCCTTCATGAACACATCACCAGGTACTTGAAGAAAAAGTTTTGTCTCAAAAGCCCTGGAGCTCAGAAACATCGTGTGGTCATGGGCTTGTGAATCATGGGATATTTACCCCAGGATCTTCCCTCTTGTGCAATTTCACATGGTAGTCCCTTCTTCTTTCCAGAGCCTGAGTTTGTGAAAACTATCTTGGTACTTTTACAGTTTTTTAAGGGTTTGTGGGAAAGGAAACAGGGCCCCTCCTGCTGCAGACCTCCTCCTCGTCACATCCCTGGAGCCCGAGTGCAATGACAGCTGGGGAGCTCTCTGCCGCAGGACACCAACACATTGAGGGAACTTCAGCAAGACAAGACAAGGAGTTGACCCCTGCATTGAGACAAACCAGGCAATTTGGGTATTCTTCCTGCCTTCTGTGCCATCCACGGGGAGGCCCAAAACTGAACGTCACAAAAAGAAAATCCTCTCAGAGGAGATCCTCAAATCAGCTTCACCCTGAGTGCCAGCTACCCAGGGTCTGATTTTTCTCACTGTGTCTGGATGAGTCATTCCATTGAGGGCAGCAGTATGAATAAAATGAGCAATATTTGACCCAAAAAAGTCAGGGTTTGTTCTCACATCCACTGAAGAACACTTTCTTTCTTTCTTGTTTAGAATAAAACAGGCATTTGAAGCAGCTTGAACAAAGGCAGGAGAGTTTCAGCGGTTTGTATTAATAGAGAAAATTTACCAATATGCTCTAACTAATGACCACAAAAAAGAATCCAAACTATTTGTTACTCTGGCTATACTTAAGGCTCTTACTCCTACTTGATCAATCAAGAGGAACAGAAACAACTGTATTCACAGGAAACCACCCTTGCACTTTTTGATATGTTTATCTATCTTTAAAATATCTTCTCTATCTTAAAAAAAAAAAAGACACAAATTAGTAAGTGAAAGCACTGTACCACAAGTTTCACCAATTTCACAAGCAGTTCTCCCTTGGCATACACTCCACTGAGAATCCACCCAGTAAATGAGGAGAATGATAATAATTTTTAATGATATTTCACCTCTAAGAAATACAGCCCTAATTTAATTATTTTCATCAAAGCTGTCTTATGTTCAGCCTCTGTTTAAATTATTTGTTGCTTCTTGTAAGAAAAACTAGTTTTATTAATCCTGAAGAGGCAGTTTGCTTGTTTTAGCCATACATATTATAGACTGCATATCCTAGCCTTCATCAAATCATTGGCTTATCATACTTGACAAGGGAGAAGGATTTGTTCTCTCTACATTGGCTTAGAAACAGTAAAATATTGTACCCTACGTGATCATTTTTGAACTGTTAGTGTTGAGACATTTCTTGTCTAAATTAGGACTCAGGACAGCTGAGTTTGAATAGATAAGGATTCCTTTTGCATTCAGCTTGCCTAGCTACAATAACAGGGTTAACAACTGTTTTGAACTCTGTTGATGATCAGCTGAGCCCATCACTTCCCTGAAATGCTTGCAGAAATGCATGCTGGAAAGATGCCATTTTCCAGTCACAGAAGCAGAGAGAGTGAAACCAAAACTGCAGAGACAGCGAGCGAACGTGGATACGCAGCCAGCAAGAGGAACCATGAGTCATGTTGTTTAGAGCTGACCGAAATGAGTTTTGAAATGGAATTATTCACCCAAGGGTTTTGTTTGGCATTGCCTCTCAGCAATCCTCAGATGTTTGGTGCAGCTGTCAGAGAGAACCAAACATCTGTCCAGAGGAGGAATCCCAACCTGCCAATTCTAAGAATCTTTAGATCCCTTAAGTCTGGAAGGACATTAACCAAGGTTATACTTGTGACCCTACAGTTGCCTCTTCCCAGTATGTCCTCCCTGCACAGATCTAGCACTTTCCTGAATCCCAGAGACTGGAGTACCACACCTACAGCACACTGCCTCCCTGCATACCCAGGCTGCAGAGATGGAGGCTGCTGGCTTAGAGTTCCCTTCTCCTCAGAGAAGGAGCACAGAGTTTTCCTGTTTCACAGGCCTGTTGTAAAAGAGGGTATGTCCTGGACTGCAATTTACACAACACACATGCTGTTTCCAAATAACTGAACTGCAGAGCAGAGCTACAAACTCTCCCCACGCTCTGGCAAGTTTCAACCCCTGAAGAAATGGAGGAATACCATTAATGATGTATGTGTTTAGGTGGGGCAAGAATGAGAAGACTGTGGGTAGGCTAATGACAACAAATACCAACAGAAGAGGTGCCTTGAGAGGTTCTTCATTTTTCACAATTAAAATTGGCACTTTTTACTGTTTTGCCACTGGTTAAATTAAGCCTGCAAAATATTAAATTCAATTACCCATAAAATAATTATATTAGTATTAAAATAGACAGAATTTTTGCAACATAAAAATGAAAGCCTACACTTGCATGCTATCTCTAAAAATCAGTGGTCAGAAAGTACTTACCTCACTAAGTATCAATATTTACTAAAATGTTCAAAGAAAGATATTTGATCAATCAAATCAGTTCCCAATGGAGTTTCAGCATTTAATTTTTTAAAACCCTATTTTAATGAGCTATTAAATTATCATGTACTTCAGTCTGCACCGTAGTTCCTTTCTAATCAGTGCTGATTACTAAGTTATTTGTATCTGGCAGATTTGCTTTCATTTTATAATCATCATTCCTATTCCCTTCAGAGATTCAACAGTGCAGTCCAGTTTCTGTAGCAAGGACATTACAAGCGCAGAGTCCAGAGCAACTGCCCTGACAGGCATCCCTGGCATTTGCAGAACTACCATCTCCTTTCATCTGTTTTTCTGTTTTCAAATCAGGGATGATGATAATTTCTCTGCTTCTGGATGGACTTTTGATGATGATGAAAAGCATTTTGGAAGAACTCAGGGCTCTTACTAACACCCCACATTTCTGACTCTGCAAAGTGGCAGACAGGGGTAGGTGATGGCTGCAGGTTGGGTCTCTGACTATGCAGCCCCACACAGCTGGTGCCAAAGCAGAATAGAAACATAGAAGTGTGAACAAGCACCTCCAACCTTGATTGTTCTGCCTAGAGGCAAACTGGTAGGGCTTCAACCAAGCCCAAAGTCCAAGTATAGCATGAAAATCACTGATATCATTCAAGGAAAATGCTTTCCTCTTCTTCATGCCCAGAACAGAGAGGTAAACAGCAACAGAACTTCCTGAGAAAAGTGTCTAAAACATAGTATTCACTACTAACAGCAAAAGTTCAGTTGCCCAGAGCTTTTCTAGCTGAAAGTATTCCATGTGGAAGCAGGGTCTATAAAGTTGTGTCCATTTGCAGTTTGGGGAACTACAGTTAAATACATCACATTCCAGTAGTATCAGCAGAAACATAATTTTTTTATAGGCCAGTAGAGAGACTAATGATAGAATGAGTGCACACAGCATATGTTTTCTACTTTCTCTCCACTGGGAACAGTAGCAGGCAGGCTAGGGTATAAAAGGAGAGACCTAGATTGTATTTGGTGTAACATGGATAAAGAAGCAGAATGGATCCTTTCAGAGATGTTACCTTGCCAAAGGCAAGTAAATTCCCACTCTCTCCCTGGAGCTTGACTTTGCAGCTTCTAATAAAAATACCTCACCACATGGAAAACATTCATCCTCACAGAGCATTAAACTTTCCTTATGCTTCCAGAGGTACTGAAAATCTGTCAGGAGCTGCAAGGCTAGTTTGCAAGTCCTACATTTATAAAATCATTAGACCTAAGTGCAGTGTGTGGAAAATGCTGCTCCCAATAGAGTAAATGGAGAGTTTCATCCTCACAGCACACAGAGCACCAGAGAAGAACAGTGAATCAATTACACCATGTTGTCTTATTATCAAGTATCTTGCTGTAGCCTTCTTTGGTTGGCTGCTACAGCTTTGAGGTGACAGCTCTAATGGATGTAATAGACCATCATTTACTCCATTAGCCATTCTATGTACCTGCCTATGTTATTTTAGGAAAACTTGCCCTTTTTGGAGGGGGTTCTGAAGGGGGGAATATACATTAACATTTACATACATAAAAATTCTTCCTATTTAGAATTCTTACACAGGAAAATTAAGTACCCCTGGTGATGGATCAGCTTCAAACGACCACATGTAATGCTTTAATAATTGATCTTCTCCCTTCCTATCTGCAGGTTGTGCTGAGAATGGTTACAGATTCCTATGAAATCCCCTTCCAGAAAAGCACTTAGCTGAGTGGGCTGCCTGTGTAGCCATTTGGGAGCTATTACAATCAGTGCACAAATGCTCAGATTTGGTCCCAGCAGCCAGAGCAATAAACCCATGTTCCCTGCCAACAGACCTGCCATTACCCACACTGTGATTGCTGGTGGACTGCATGGGGTAAGAGAGATCAAAAAGGTTGGTGCAGGGGCAGAGGGATCTGCCTGAGGAGGGACTAAAGAGGGGTTGTCCTAATGGAAACTTGAAGTGCTCAAAGTGGCCCATTCTCCTGTTTAGCAATATAACAGGAGTTACTCCAGACTCTCTTTGAAGCACTAGTCTTTCAACAGAAAATGTGACATAAATCATAATGCAATCACAGAACAATGTGTTCACACCAACTGTCAGGTACAGAAGGAAGGAAAATATTCAGGAAAGATCTGACACAGACAGAGAGCTCAGGGAAGAAGGGAGAGAAAGGGAGTGAGGGCCTGGCCTGAGAAGACCTTTTGTAGCCCTAGATCCTGCAAACCTATCAGGCACCAAGTGTCCTGAGCATCTCAACCTTCCTCTGAAGCAAGGAAGAAGAGGAACACACAGAAGCCTACTACAGGACATCTGTGTTCCTAGGTACTTGCAAGTATTTTTTTGGGATATGATGGCTGTGAGGGCAAGGAGCCAAGCAGAATAGATCAGTCTTGCCTGTTGTATAAACAAGAGACTTGTGCATGGCTGTCGGTGCTGCAGCTGCTGCGCTGGGGGCACACGTATGAGAACAGCTGAGAAGCCACCAGGAGCAGAGGACAGGAAGAGGTAGTGCTGCTGAAGGCCAAAAAAGCACTGGAGCAGTACAAGGGCTGTCACTTTTTAATGCTAATATTCTCAGGAGCACATACCACCTCCTCCCAAGGCTAATCAATAGCTAATAGACTTTTTCTTGCACATGTGAGGAATTGCTGCAGAGTGGTCTGTGTGCTTACTCACCTGTGTTTTTCTCCTCAGGAAAATGAAAGGGTTTAAACAGCATAGAGAATCACAAACTTAAATTCTCTGGCTACAAAAATGTACTGGTATAAGTTTTACCATTCATGAGTAGTAGAATGCAGACTGCATGAACTCAGAAACCTGCAGACAGCTGGGCTACGATCATTTTATCACAGCATTTTGTATATATACATATATATATAAATAGTTTAAAAAATAAAAATTGAACAGGCCACATGGCAAAGTTCAGAATAACAGTATTTTCAAAAGTTTCTGGTTATTTTACCTAAGTTTATTTCCCAGAACACTTTTTCTATGTATCAGTATTATTCATAGGTGGTTTCCGGGGCAGCCAGGAGCACATGGACAGTACTTTACCATCACAAATTCAGTATGCCCTTTCCCATTTCCTTTCTGCCCAAAGAGGCTGTTGTCATGGAGGGAAAAATCACCCACTCTGGCACAGCTACTGATTGCCAATCAGACTCTGGCCACCTCCTCTCTCCTTCTATGGTGCAGCATAGAAATTCTTAGATTGATGTAAAGATAGATGTTGTGGATCCCATAGTGGGTGTTTGGCTGAAGCTGAAGCAGACTTCAGTTCATTTCATGAATACCTCTCTGTTTTATCACTTGAACCCAAGTTTTTGCCTCTCAGTGGCATGGAAGTAAATTTTTCTAGACTGATACATGGGCTTGACATGCTGTCTTCACTGTCATTGAACAAAGTCCATGCCCAAACCAAGAGCAGACTTTTCCCTCTAATGTGACACAACCTTTCAAGTGTGTTTTGTGCGCAAGCAGAGCACTAAAAACATCATAACAATAGATCTGCAGCAGGAAAACCCAGTAAAATATTACCCCTGTGTTTCTCCTGTCCAGCTCATACCAACTCCTTTGCATTGTTGCACACTTGAAGTGCCCCCCAAATACAGGACAGAATTTCAGGAAAACCTTATGGTCCTTCATGGTCACTTTCCAGACTCCCTGGTTCTTTATTTCTGAGACAGAAGAGACTTCTCTATGGCAGCCCCAGAAGTCCAAGAGGAGTTAAATAAATTAACCTCTGTGAATGATTTGCAGTTGCTGGATTGATGGCTCTGTGTAAGTGCAAAGTAAATTCATGTCTTATTCCAGTACTCTTTCCAGGATATGATAAGGACTAACTAGTTTCTTTTTCACTGCCAGTGAGAAGACCGAGAGCATGCTGCACCAAAGGCATTTCCAAAGCCTTTGATAAAACACTCAGCTGTGGGAAACTTCTAGGAGACAACTCCGTGAGCATCCTTCCTATGCCTCCCCCCATTCTACACTCCAGTCTGAAGAGGGACCTGATGTCAAATACAGGCTTGCAAAGGCCTGACAGAAAACATTCGATGCTCACCTTGACAATAGATGCCTGACTGGATTTGGAGGACTCTGGGAAGGGCTCTGAGGTCCAGAGAATGAATGAACTTCTGCAGGGTAGAGGCCATGGTCCGCAGCACTGCAGCATGTGGGTTTGGCACGTAAATACCAGTGAGAAGCTCTCAAGGCAGCAACACTCTCAGCCTGGTGCATGCTGTGCTCGGAAGCTCCACAGCAGAGGGGAGGAGTGGCACGGGGAGGAACTTCTGCTTCCTTCCCTCTGTGGCTGCCTCCTCCCATAGATGCAGCTGGAGCAGAGTGAGGCAGTTGGTGGTCCCATCAGCTGGTTCTGGCACCCACATCCACCAAGGGTCTGTGCCAGGCTGGGAGACGCGGGAGGTTGTTGTGTGTACTGGGCTCCAAAGGGGAAAGGGAGATCTGGTACAAAATTTCATCAATGATAGTTATTGACCTGAGAAAAGAAGACACTGAACATCAGCCCTGCCTAGAGTGGGAAAAAACCCCACATATCTGGGTGGGGTGGTGTTGTTTTGTTGTTTTTTGGGGTTTTTTCCCCCTCTTGGAACACAGCAAAATAGTTTGGTGTTTGTTCACTTCAAAACCACAAATAGCCCTTGAAGGAAAGAGATTAAACACTCTGCTGTCCTAAATATTTTATCTGGATTTAAGATGTACAAATAGAATACTAATTACTTAGTCCTCTAAATGGACATTTAAACACAATATTGTTATGCAAAACAGGCAACATTTTATTATGCCACCTCTCATTTGTGGGAATTTGATTTTGTGGTGCTTCAGCTGGAAAAGAATTTTAAGAGACAGTACCAGGTGAAAGTCAGACTGCACTGGTGACAACCCCCAGGACTGTTCCCAGCTCTGCCAATCTGAGCTTGATCAAGCGCTGCTGTTTCAGGAGGACTCTTCTGAGGAACAAGGCCATAGTAAATGAGCAGCAGACCCAGATCATGAGGAAAACTGATGTGACTGTGATTTCATGTTTCTTTGCACTGCTCTCCTGTCTCCCTGAGGGGTCAGGAAAAGTAGAAATCATGACATTGTGACAAGATTGTGAGCAAGATAACCATTTATTTTCAAAAATCTTGCTAGCTTCATTTCCTCTGTATATAATATTTTGCAGGAGACAATATTATTCACATATTTAAAAGTTTACAATTAAAACTCTCAAATTCTTAAGGGGGATGCACTGGCTTTTGAGGTGCTGGGCTACCTACAGAGCCAGAAAAGTATGTTAACTTGGTCTTAGCAAATATTTTTCTAGAGGTTGTGAAATATATTTTATAAATGGGGAGTCTCCAGGTGCAGACCTCACTATTGCTGGTCATTAGTGCTGCAGGTGCTGCAGGGAAGAGGAGTAACTGGGCTTTGAATCTAGGAGTAAAAGCCAACCTAGAGAACATGCACAGCCAACAACTCATCAACTATTTTAATACAATACAAAACTTGTTCTCCCCTCCCAAGGAAACATATTTGAAATTACGCAAATGTAATTTGAGAGAGAGGTGGAGAAATTACATGTATTCAGTGGTAAACAAAAGACCCACATGGTAAAAAGCTGGTTCTTACAAGCACAAAGCAGCAAAATATGTGAGTGGTTTCAGTTATTTCAGTGGGACATCTTTGTATTTTTAAGATTTTGTGTGCAACTCTAGCAATTCAAGGCCAACTTTCTTGCTCCCAAGGCTGGCAGGTATTGTGCCAGCAGCTGGGCTTTACCTGTACATATTGTTTTGATCAATGGATAAAGAGCCCCTAAGGCCATTTCTGTAGTAGCTCAATTCACTTGTATTTGGCTCTTCACTTTGGTAAGACTGCCAGGAATAATGCCACAAAAGAACATTTAACATGGATGGCAAACATGCACACAAATTAATAAATGTTCTTGAAATTGCTTGAATCCAGCGAAGCAAATGCACTAATAGACATGGATTTCACACAAGAAAAATTCAGAACAAAACCTGGTTTATGTTGCTGAATCCAGCAGCCCAACAGCAGAAGGCAATGCAGCTCTGCTCCCAGGCTAACAAGAAGCATGAGCTTCCAATAGGCACAGACAGACAGACATATACAGCACCCATACACATAAATACACTGCCAGACAAACCACAGCAAGCCCCAATGGTCTCATCCTGTTCCCCTTTCTGGCTGATTGATGTATTAGTGGGAAATACACACATATATATTTATGCTGTTGGGATCCCTCCAGCCGCTGAACTTAGGCACAGTTCACCCAGTGGCGTCTGTCTGATCCTGCTGCCACTGGGGTGTGCAAGCAGCACTGGGGGCCCAGAGCCTCTGTAATGGGCCTGGGAATACCCTGGAAATACCTCTGGAGTTCCTCTACCCACTGTTATGCTTCTGTGCTTCTGTGTGTATGTGTGCAGAAGCCAGCCTTCATCACATAACCTAACAAAATCACCTATCTTAGCTGCAAAGAAGGAACTAGAAATGCACTTGTCTGAAATTGCAATTTAAATCAGGAATGCTACCCACTAGTCATTTTTTTATCAGAAGAATCCCCTCTGCTTACACACAGAGACTGGTAAATGAGAGTCACTGACCTGTTCTTCCAAATGCAGGAGATTTTCCAGTTTGATGTGTAAGGCCAAGTGCAAAAATAATTTGCTGTCTCCAAACCATCCTTGATCTCGGAGTGAGAGATCATCAGATTGTCACCAGGGACTGCTAGTAACAAGGGCTCCTTTTGGAAGGTGTTCCTATTGCAGACTAAATTCTTAGGAGGATCTTGACTAAGAAAAATTCCTTTTGTTTTGTCCAAGTTTCAATTTTGAAGATTAGGACAAGCTGCTGAAAAAAATGTATGTATACTATACCAAGAGGAAGCAATATCTGACCCCATTCTTCCCATATGGAAAGAACAGAGATCACAAACCTCTCCTTACCCCTACTTCAGTTCTAAGTTGTGGCATTCTTCACAAAGAGCCCGCCAGGACCTCAGTGTTGCCTCTGCCCTGTGGGAACCTGCAGTTACAGTCACCTTGGCCACTCCATCTCTACTGCCAGCAATGTGGTGAAGGTCAAGCTGCACGGCCAAACCCACAACAGCCAAAGTGACCGTGAGTCCTCATGCAGCCACAGTGCTGGCAGCTCCAGCTGCTCTGGAAGGTGCACACAAATAGGGACCCATGTCTCCCCAGGCAGAAAAACCCTGCTTATTCCCCAAGGGGGTGGCCAAGGACCAGCTGCAGGGGAATGGGACGGAAAAATTCAGAAGGATGGACACATAGGCAAAACACAGATGTCTGAAAACTATATCCAGGAATATTTTTCTGCCTTGCTGATGGGTTTAATTATTGTTTTCCAGAAAGTCAGTAAAATGTTCCAAAATGTTTCAAAAGAAAATAATTTCTAAACCTGTGAAGATTTGTATTATTTTTTGAGCTCAGTCCATTTGTTAGATAAATGCGGCCATTAGTTGAGCTGGTTGAAACCTTAAAATGGAAACTTTAAAACAATTCAATAAATATGAAACTAAGCACTATGTCTACAGGAATATATGCACCATTTATTGAACTTACAAACATAGGTTTATAAGTGACTGGTGATATAGCTGGCAGAACAGTAATTTCAAAGAGGAAAGTGCTTTAGGGAAACTCAGAACAGTCAGGACCTGGGAGACCGTGCGAGTGAGTTTCATATGGAATGGTGGCACTATCTTTTGAATCAAATTCAAGATACTGCAGGAAATTCAATACTCTTGCATATTTTTTTCAGTGTAAGGTTGTCATGGTTTAGGAATTATATTCTCCAATTTAGTATTCCCAATAAAAACACACATGTGATGCTTCCCCTCCCTGCTCTCCAGTTGGGGGTAAAAAAGGCTAAGTTCTCAGGCTGAGATAAGAACAATATACTGGAAACAACAATGAGATAAGAAAATGAACAGTAACAACAACAAAATTAATAATAAAAGTACACAAAAGAGAGAGTGATTCACATGTAAAAATGCTCACCACAGAGCCTAAGACAATAAAAAATACCAGATGCCATGATTTTTTTGACCAGAAGGAACCCCTTCTCCTTGGAAGCAGGGGTCCCTTTTGCCCTCCCCTGGAAATGATGTGAGGTGTTATAGAAAGATCCCAGCGTCCTAACCATGGCCCCTATTGGCTGCTTTAAAAAAATGAACCCTGTCCTGGCCAAAACCAGGAAAAAGGTGGACACTCCTCCTGTCATTAAAATAGTCTGACTATTCAAAACAGAGTTAGACTAAGCTGTAAGGAATCCTTCCTGACACAGGTGCATTGAGCTGTGAAATAATCTCCCAAGGGAACAGTGGACTCCTGGAATGTTTAAGCCTTGAATAAATAAAGGACTCCATGATCCAATCTAGAACAATTCTGACAAAGAAAGGGAGACAAGTCATCTATTCCTATGGGTAGTTAGCTATATTATCACCCTACATTTATAGGAATCTACTGTCTCAATACCTAAGTCAGGTGAACAGTATAATATTTAACTGTTCCAGAGGTGAAGTGAACATTAAAAGAAGCTTCAGAGAGTTTCAGGAGCTGTGGTCTTCCTCTGCTAACCCACAGTGGTTCTGGTAAGATCAATCACATTTCATGCAACCCACCCGAGAAGCTCAACACTGAACTGACAGCTATGCCCTCCCAATGGCCCTTGTGATGTAAGATGATGGTCTCAGCTTGAACAAACTGTCCCCAACGTGAGAAAAAAATCTAATCTCTGCAATGGCACACATGGATTATTCACAGAGAGAGAGAGGCTGAATTGGCTGAAACATGAACTGTTGGAACACAAGTTACAACATGATAGGTGGGTCTTTGTGTAAAGCTTTTTAAAATCCTTCAGTATGTATAGGTGGATAGGATTTATTGCCCAGTAAAGCCAAAGGCGATCAGCTCATAGCACTGAAATAATTCTATCCAAAGGAACCTAACTTTTTGGCCTAACATTTAGCTTACTTATCCTCCAGCACCTGCAACAATTGCTTCTAACTTTACCTGAAAATCTAAAGCTGTCATTGCTCAGAATAATTCACTGACCCCAGAAAGTTTTGGGTTTTTTTGGTTTTTTGTTTTTTTTCCTTTTTTTTAAACATTCTTTCTTCCATTGACAGCGGCTGCTCACACTCCCCCTAAGATGAGTCAATTCGGGTAGAGGACTTTTCAAATCTGCAGAGGCAGATCTTGCTGGAAATTAAAATTAAGAGCCATGTTAAAAAGCAAGGATCATTACCCACAGAATTTTATACTGCTTTACCATCAGTTGAAGTCCACAGATAGAGATAAAATCTGCCTTTCTAAAAATGCAAGCCTCCTCTGCTCCAAGTTTTTGCACTTGGTGTAAAAATTATTGTGATGAAAATCCTAACAGCTTTACAAAGCAGGTGGTCACCCTTGTGAATTGTGGTGGCTCCTGGCTCTAAAATCTTGGAACATTTTAGTGCCCTGTCATTTTATTTTGAGCTTTCCTTTACCTTTTCAGGAGCTACATTTTGGGTTCTTTGACATTTCCTTACAGTTTAACAGAGAGATCTTAGACACGCTCTTCGTATGGAATTTAAATGGCTTAGCAGGTATGAACAAAAGGTTGTTAGTAAAAGCTCTTGAGCCCACCAGGTTTTTGCCAATGTTTGACTCCAGTGAACAGTCTATTGAAGAACCGGGATCCCCTGGTGGTTTCAAAAGAATTGAAGAACATGTACACACATTACATTGGGAAAAATAGTAAGGTTTTGGCTGACTTTTTTATGGACTGAACAACAATAACCTGTGGGTGTTTTCAACATTTTATTGAGCAATTCTGTATCTGCCAGAGTCAGAAAGATATTTTCATTGATTTTAATAGAAGTTGGAGTAGATTGTTAATAAGAAAGAGTTATGGCTTTCAGCTGGTTGTGACTTCACGTAGAAGCACCTTGCTCATAACAGCGTTTCAAGTTACAGTCCTGTGAAGAATATTGACATGAAGTTTTCCAAAGTTTCTTCAACAAAGAGTAATAGCTCTGTATACACCAGTAGATGATAGAAAATATATCTCCATAAATCTCTCCTCAGCTGTTGGTAAGTGTGATAAGAATCATGGTATTAATGAATGCATTTGAAGTGTTAGCACCACGTATGTATTGAACACTCAACCCTCTGAAAGGTTCCAGTGCTGTGAAGGCAGACAGTTCTGCCAATGCTTTGTTCAACCACAGAGAAAAAAGACACTATTTGAGATTTCTAAGCTCTGTGCTAGTATAGACTCAAAGCTAAAAATAGCGTTGAGACTACAGAGTCTCAAGCAAAAAATTCTCCCATCTATTGATAGGTATTAATGCTACCTATCTTTATAAATGTATGAAGATGATTGATACTGAAGTGTTTCTAAAGCATTTTGAATATAAAGCAGAATGCAAATGTTTAATACAGTAGGAGTCCCAATACAAAGAAGTACCTGCCAAAAATGAGCCACCCAGGTGATCCTCAGCCTGGGTTACCACTTTTTATTTGACAGCACAGAATATGAACTCACTCTTCTGATGGAAATATTTATTGATCTGTGCATGGCATCGTACTGCAAAGTCTATTCAGTCAGGCTCAGTGTTCCAATGGCTAAGCAGATATTAAATATATTTGGGTTCTATCTTCCATACTCAGTTTGGTAGTACTATTTTTCTTGAGTAGACTCAGAGCAGAGAACTTTCAACACAACCAGGGCTACATGGAAAATCTATGGCAAAGACATATTCTTGAGTCCTGATCCCTAAAGCCCAGCCTAAACCTTCTCACTACAGTAAGAATTTTTACTCTTTCTAAAAGATAAAATGTATTACTCTCTGTAAAAAAAAAGAAAAAAGTCAAATGCAAACTCCCAACTCAATACCTAAACTGTACAAATTTTATTATCTGTCTGGTTTCTATGGATTGTTGGTTTGTTTCAGTGGGGTTTTTTTCTTTTTTTTTCTTTTTTTTCTTGGTTTTTGGTTTTTTTTTTGGTGGGTTTTTTTTTTTGTTTTTTTTTT
>WBNQ01075946.1:0-30091 GCA_013401375.1 Spizella passerina
CCCCAGAATGTAAAAAGTAGTTCTGATGGGATGTAGGGAAAAGGTAGTTGGCAACAAAAATACAATGTCAGGTTTGGTTGCTTCAATGCTCTTGCAATATAGTTACTACAAATTACATAAAAACAGTTTATTTTGTTAGCTTCCAAATAATGTATATATAGATTTGTTAATGGCTTACAAGTCAAGCTTACTCTCTTTGCTTTTTAAAAAATAGTTATAGGCATGTTGTATTTGCCTTGTGTAAATTATAAAAGGCTATTTAGTAAGTTTTCTGATAACTAATCTATTTATTAACCTGTATTGTTTTAAAATAAATGATTTATTTCTAGCTCAATGCTTGTTTTGTGACTTGTTTTTAGCAAATGGGGTCAGAGGGAAATCAAGTTTCCTACACACTGCTTTACAGGCTAATTCCAATTCATAAGCCTAAATTATTTCCATTTTATTTCATAAAATAGCAGCTTTGCTTTTAACCAGAACAGCAGATTTGTGCCTGGGTACAGATCAGTTGGCCTACAGAGGGCTCAGCTGCCCTATACCAGTATCTACCAGCAGGCTGCAGTCTCAATGTCTTCACTGGACTGAAGTTTGCTCACAGGTAGAATGAAGACTTCTCTGGCAAAAATGTTTGCTGGGCCTTGAGTCACTTCAAACTCTGTATTCAGGGGTAACATGTGCTCTGTTCCTGCACTGCTGTACATTGGTTACTTGATGGAGCTTCTATTCCAAGATTACTGCTCCACACTTGGGTGTGCATCAAGTGGCAGCAGCTGTAAAGAGTTCTGTGTCACCAGTCTAATGTACTCTCTGTCATAATGGCTCTCTGTAGAAAGAATTGCTTGGAAAACTTCAGTGATTGCCCATCTCATTCTTCATCTGAAATTCCTAGCCCCTCGTATCAGGTACTGGCAAATACATAACTTAGAGTCTGTCTCTTAGATTTTGGTTGGCTGGGTGTTTTTTTTTTAATGGTGGGATTTATGATTAAGAACTGCTCCATTCTGTTCATTTGTGTTTTAGGGGATGCATTGATATTACTGTCAGTCAAAATTCAAAGTTATCTTTAAACAAGAAAACTAGCTCCTCAATAATATTAAATGTGTGCAGTGGAAAAGATGGGTATGGATTTATACTGAAATTTTATTTTTAAGGTATTTATGATATTAATGCAATGTGCAAAGATAGACCAGAAATTTTAAAAGCCTTTCACTTCTGCATGCAGCATCTCTGATTTTTAAGTAGTTAGGATAAGGAGTATGTATGTTTTTAGCAAGAAAATTCAGTTATCCTTGTCTTGTGCATGTCAGGAGCAAGGTCTCTAAGGCAGCAGCATTGTGGTAAAGGCAAATGTGGCATTTACATCACTGGTGTTGTTGAAAGTCTGGGACATAATCAATCCTGAGCATATTTATCTCAGCAATGCAGAGATAACACACATTGGAAGAGCATTAAAGACAAAAATCACATTGTGTCAAAAGAAAAAAAAATCCTGTTGATTTTTGTGAGGTTTGTTCTACAAATTTAAGCCTTAAGCATTGTCCCTTAAGTTCCTTATGACACTGTAGGTGTTGCACAAGTAGACCCACAGATGTGGTTTTTGTTCTGCTCAGCTGTCTTCACAAAACACAGCAGGGAAGTGTTATCAGAGACCCTGTTAACACTTTCTGAGCATGTATACGTGTATTTTTGCCCTTTGCCCTTTTAAATTTTACAAGATATTTATACACATAGTAGATACTAACCCCTAAATAAAACCTGTCCACGCCAAAGGACCTACATTGACTTCTCTCATTAAATTCCTGGGGCACAAGGATGGTTTTGTCCTCTGAGAACAGGTTAAATTAGGCAGGTTACCACCTGCTTGGAGTTCTTGCCAGATACTCAACCAACATGCCTGAAATACTGTGCTGTTGTAAATTACTCTGAGATAGTTTGAGTATTTTCCATTACTGAGCACAGCCCCTGGCTTTGAAATAAATATTTATTGTGCCAAATTTTGTGCCAAATGCAAAGCATTGAATTTGTACTTTGAACAGTTGCATGTATGTTAAGCATAACTAGCAGCTGAAAAACACAAGAGGGGATTAACAGAACAACTGAAGTTCCACAAATGCCTAAACTGCTTAGAGGTTAATATTAGAGTGAATATTTTCAGATATTTATTCATTATTGTTTTAGCTTGGTTGAGAGGTGTTTTTGAAGGGAGGAGAGCAGAGAGAGACAAGAGTGGAAAGGGAAGTGACTTGCTTCCCCTTGCTAAATGACTTGCTAAATTGACTTGCTTCAGACATTACTCTTAACTCAGGAATATGTACACATACACATTATCAGCATTTGGCATGATCACAGACACATGAAGTTCTTTAGTTCCTTTAAGCTTTGAACCTAGCTATCAGTACTTAGTTGCTTCTGTTTATACTGTACTGGTTTAGGTGGCACAGGTTTTAATCTTTTAATCCATTTGAGAAATCATTTTCACCAGCAGTTAACTTTTTCAAAGACTTCACAGTTTTGATATCTTTTGGTAAAACACAGAAAAGCCAGTGTCTTACTGTGTCAGTATGAGGTAATTACTGTAAATTGCTTAGCAGCTTTTTTATCTTAAAGTATATTTTTAGATATACACATACATATAACACTATTTTGTAAGTGCAAAGTTCATGCCAAAAATACTAGATTAGTTTTATATTGGGGAATGGAATGTTGCCTTAGAGAATAAAATAGGCCTAACATTTATCCATGTGCTTTGGGTGGTGTGGAAATGTAATTTTTATGTCAGAGCAAGGGACCATTTTTAATATATAACACAGAGATATAACACAGTGGGTAACGTGATGAGGAGTGGCTTTGTCATGGGTATTCCACAAGGGAAAGCCGAGACTGGTTTTGTTTCCATGTCTTTCCAGGTGTTGCAAAAATGAAGCAGCTACATGTGCAGAGTGGGATAATGCCAACACAAATCCTGAGAAGACTAAAAAAATGGGAAATGCTCTCACTAAGGGATGTGACAAAACTGTCTTGAGTTTAAAGAGCTGCATCTTCCATGTGGAGATACCACAGGTATTTTGGCAGTGTTGGTTGTTCAGACTTAATGGTAAAAGGCAGCTGTGTAAAGCATACTCAGAGATAGTCATGAAGAAACCAAAGAACCCTCTGAGCCTGATGCTGCTTGTTATGACTTTCAAAGCCTCCTTGTGTGTGAGGACAAATATTTGTGTAACTCTATTTATCCATTTACTTTGTATGAGATTAAAGCAGTTTGGGTAAAGCAGTGCTGAGAGTGGATGACCTGGATTAAATTGATTCATTAACCATTCCCTTTACCTGGCCCAGTAAAATGTCTCTCTCCCTTATGGCAAACAGCTTGTGTTTATTTCAGCCTGCAAAAGAGAAGGTTTCGGGGTGACCTAATTGCAGCCTTCCAGTACCTGAAGGAAACTTATAGGAAAGATGGGGCAAAACTATTTATGTAGTGACAGTGCAGGAGAAAATGGTATCAAAGTGACAGAAGGTATGTTTTAGATTAGATATTAGAAAAAAAATCCATACTGTGAGGGTGAAGAGGCGCTGAAACAGCTTGCCCAGAGAAGTTGTGGATGTCTCATCTCTGGAAGTGGTAAAGGCCAGGCTGGATGGGGCTGGTCTAGTCGAAGGTGTCCCAGTCCCTACCCAGGGCAGGGTGGGTTGAAACTGGATGATCTTCAAGGTCTCCTTCCGACCCAAACCATTCTGTGACTTTACGATTTTCTGTGAGTGTAAAATCCGCGCAGCGCGGATGCTGGCAGGGGCGGGTGGCGGCAATGACCCACCCGGGCTGCAGGGCGGCCGCAGCAAGCCCAGCGGGTGTGTCGGCACTCAGCCCGGCCGGGGACGGCCGCCAGCCCGGGGAGGGCGGCGCTGCGGGAAGGGCAATGTGACCCGCGGCGGGCGGGGCTCGGGCCGGGCCGCGCCCCTTCCGGCGGCCGCTGCCGGAACCGCGGAGCGGAGGGGGCGGACGGGCCCGGGACGCCGCCTCGCCTTGCGCTGCCGGTCCATCCCGCCCCGCCCCGTGCTGTCCCGTCCCCTCATGGCGCTAGAGCGGACGGGCACCGACCCCTCCCGCCGCCCGCTCCGGCCTCCCCTACCCCCGTCTCCTCTTGGTTCGCCACTCCCGGCGGGCATGTGAGCGGAGCCGTGGCCGCAGGTAACGGCGGGGAGAGGCGGGAGGGGGCCCGCGGGGCGAGGGGAGGCGGTGCTGTTTCCCCGCGGAGCGCTCGGCGCAGGGCCCGCGGTGAGAGCCGGGCGCTGCGGGTGAGAGCGGGCGGGCCGGGGTCGCGGGGCTCCGGGCCTTGAGCCTGGCTGTTCGTGCCCAAGGGTGGTTTCTCCGTAGGGGGAACTTGTGCTTTGGTCTGAGAGGGCCGAGGTTAAAAGCTCCAAATCGAGCTGTTTGCGGGGTTCTCCCAGCGGGCAGGGGTATCCAGGCACAGTGTGCTGGCTCTGCCCGTACTGGGGTGAGTGTGGTTAACCAGGGAGATAAATCGTTTGTCTTCGGTTTGGTCCAGGGTTGAATTGTCCCAGGTTGAGTCTCGTGCAGCCTGCTTCCAGAGCACCTTCAGAGCTTCAGAGCCCTGGTACATCATTCTGACGTGGAAAAAGTAGTCGTAGCTTTGCATTGTAGTTCATTGTAGTCTTAAGCTGACGTGGGGAGGTTTAGATTGGACATTAGGGGGAATTTCTTTATAGGCAGGGTGATGAGATGTTGGAGTGGTTGACCAGGGAGGTACCTGGTGGAGTCACTGTCCTCGGAGCTGTGTAAGAAAAGACTGGACATGGCACTTAGTGCCAAGGTCTGTTGACGTAGTGGTGGTTGGGTTATGGGTGTGACTCCATCTGACATGTCTTTTCAGCCTAGTTGATTCTGTGATTCAGTGTGAAGATTTTTGTTCATTCATACACTGTGAAGATATTGCCTGGATCTAAGTCCTTCGTCCATGTTTTTTCCCAATCTTTTTCAAGCAGTCAACTTTCTCTGTTTCACTACAATGTCTTTAACATTGTTTGTACTGAAAACGTGATCAATGTAAATCACTGTGGTTCTATCTTAATGCCTTTTATGTGCCTTGTATGCAGTTAGGGTTTTTCCCCCTGGAAGGTAACAGCTTCATTGATAGAAAATTATTCCATAAGGTTTCATTGGTATCATTGTATTTAGAATTCAGTGTCACACCACTTCAGCTTTTGTTGAAGTACTTCATTCTGATGATAAAATCCTGGTGATAAGAAAGCAGGTTATATCAGGTTGTCAGTCGTGTCAAAAGAGTAGCTGTGACTAATGTATAGCTTGGACTTTACCTTCCTGGATTATCTTAATTTTGAAACTGCCCATATAAAATACCAAAGGTGGAACTTCAGTGACACTCTGCTGGTTATTCCTCCCACAAGAGTGGAACTCATATGCTAGGTATAGCAAAGATGAGGCAAGTCTTATCTTTAGTCTGTTTTGATAGCTTTCCCTGAAAGCAGTCAATGCAGTATCAGCTGCAAAGCACTGCCTGTAGTTTGTATTCAGTTAATGAATAACACTGTTAGAGTGAAGATACTTTTTGACTTTATGTGAAAGTGCTTTAATTAAAGGTCAGGTTTTTTTAGAATAACTACAAGTAGCACATGCAAAAAAGGTTTTTAATGTGGATTTTTTTGTTTCCTCCTAGTTTCATAAGATGAAGTGCTTGTTGCTTTTGCTTTATAAATAGAAATCTGCTGTAAAGTATTAGTTTTCCCCATAGTTTATCTAAACCTTTTAAAATAGAGATCTGTAGGATAGTTAATGTATGTTTTGCTTTCTGAGCATGTGATAGTGCCTCTAACATTATATATATATGCATATATATAACATAAATATGATTTTAGCTTGCCTGTGTGTAATATGTAAATAATTATGTGTATAAGTTTAGACAGTCTTTAACTTTGGCAGAGCTGGAAAACTGTACCCTGTATTGGGGCAAATGTGCAGTACAAAACTGAACATATTGTTTCATAAACAGTGTGTACAGAATCTGTAGGTACTGTGTGCATCCATCCTGGCCTTTTAAAGGTGCACATGACTAAGGTTTAAACTCTTTTATCCTGATACTCTCTTGTGTCTGTCCATCAATGTTCTCTCTGTACCTCTGTTTCAAAGATATGTTTGTGAGTGGAAGGATCATGACTGAGGAAGGCTTGCATTTAATAATTGGGTATCTTTGGGGGGCATATTTAGTAATCTAGGATCATTTCTGTGTTCATACTCCTCACTGCCCCAGCATTCTGTGTATCCAAAGGAGGGCTGCAAAGGTGGTGAAGGGGGTAGAGGGGAAGCTGTATAAAGAGCAGCTGAGACCACTTGGTCTGTTCAGCCTGAAGAAAAGGGGACTGAGGGCAGACCTCATCAGGGTCTGCAGCTTCCTGATCAGGGGAAGCAGAGGGCAGGCACTGGTCTCTTCTCTCTGGTGGCCAGTGACAGGACCCAAGGGAAGGTTTGGGTTGGATATTACACAAATGATCCTCACCCAGAGGGTGGTTGGCACTGGAACAGCTCCCCAGGGCAGTGTCACAGCAGCAGCCCAGCAGAGTTTAAACCTGTGTGTGTTCAGGCACAGGGTGGGTTTCTTGGGGCTGTCCTGTGCAGGGCCAGGAGCTGGACTTGATGATCCTTGTGGGTTCCTTTCTCAGCATATTCTGTGATTCTATATAAACATTCTCTGAAAATTCACCATGTCAAAGCCAATAATTAAAACTTGATATTAGTTATCTTGCAATAAAAGTGCCTTAGCACTTTAGTTACAGAATGAAACCGATAGAATAAGAAAGTATTTCAGTTCAACTTTAATATGATACCTTCCAAAGAATAACTTAGATCACAGGTTAGTTTCTTTGATTTGTGAAGTGAAAAACAAAAGGATGAAATAACTATGACTTCAGGCAAGCTGTATCTAAGGAAGATCAAATCTAAAATCACACTGATTTGTTATTCAAAACATTCTGAAATTCAAATATTCAAAATATTCTGAAACAAAATCTTCTTCCTTTTTAAAGCATAGATTGGACATGGTCTTGTGTGTCATGCATGAAAATTAAATTGCCTTGAAATAATGGACATAATATTTTTGCCAAATTCTTAGCATGCCAATTAATGCTATTTTTGATTTCTGTTTTAGAAACCTAACTTCTAAATACTTAAGAAGTATGCCTCTGGATTTCTGAACAAAATTGGTATGTATAATGAGCTGTCTACAGGCTCATCACCAAACATTTGGATTTCTGTTTTGTTAGGAAATGTTTGTTTGGATTTCTGTTTTGTTAGGGAATGTTTGTTTCATGTAGTTTTATGCTTGTGGAAGGGAACACATAATAGCCAACATGAGACATAATAGTCAGTGTGTATTTGTTGAAGCAACTTGTTGATTCAACCTCCTTTTCTTCCCTGACAAGCTTTATGGCTAGAAGGGCATTAAACAGGTGCTTAATTCCAATGTTAGAAACATAAAACTTGAGCAGAATTGACAGTAAAATACCATAGAACAGTTCAAAAGATGCAGAATATCTGTACCTAGAGTATTATTGTCTTGTCAAAGCAGGCTTTTGTTCAAAAATCTTCCATCATGTCTGAATCTTTGGCTGTTTAATGTTATTGATCTGGCTCAAAAGACAGAGAAATAATCAGTAACATTGGGCAGGGAAGGATTGCCAGTGTGTAACCTTGGCTGAATGTTTTCAGGAAACATTTCTAAAAAAAGAGATGTTTTTTAATAGGAGTAAATGGAAGATATTACACGAGGGCAGGAGTAATTTGCTATACAAGTGCAGGAGGTTATACCGATAGAGAAGTTGAAAATGACTCAACAGTAGGTGACTGCAGAAAAAGGGCTAAAAAACCCACCTGGTTTGGATGTTTAAAAAGAAATACAGTCTACCACTTATTGCAAAAGTGATAATAACTCAAGCTGAAGTACTAGATATAGCTTTGGAAATTGCACTTAAAAAAAGCTTTTGGGAAAGGACCCAGAGGGTGGCACAGCAGGAGACACCTGCAGGGTAATGTTGATATGTGGATTCAAAGATAAAGGGACTTGTATCTTTTTCCAGCAGTGGGATTTGGTAGTAAAAGTGAAGATGATCAGATAATAAGAGTTCCTAATGGCATCAAAGCATGGCTGCCACATTTGTGAAGTTTCCTTTACAGGAATTTTTTGGGAGAAGCTTGGCTGAATTATCTATAATGAGGAGCAGCAGTGAATTATGTAGTAGATGGCAGAGGGTTGAAGTAAATGGCCTGTTAAGGTCATTTTTTTTGCTTAATGACATCATCCTGATCATAGCTGAAAAGAGCAGGTTTTAAAAAAGATTCTTGAATTTAAATAATGTAGTGTATATTTAGATTGTTTCTTGTAAGTCTTTTATTAACTCTAGAGGGCTTGTGGCCAAGTAAGCAAAGTTGGAACAATGCACCATGTCTGCCTTTCCCAGCTCTTGTTATTGCTTCCAAACAATGGAAGCTTGTGGAAGGGATACTAATTTTCTTTGGCTGGTAACTCCCATATTCTTACTTATGCTTATCTGCTTTTAAATGTAAAATATTACTTCTTCTCGTTGCACCACTTTTAATGTTTCTGAATATTTAGAGAGGTCGCTTGCTGCAATACATGTAACATCTTTGGAGCACTGTGTTTGTGCTGCTTTTGAGAGAAAAGGACTTCTGAACAAAGAGGCAAAGTGTTATCCTGTGTTTTAGACCAGAGAGTCTGTATCTTGCTAGCATTTGTGATACATTTGGTTACATCTTGAAAATAAGCAAAAAAACTTTGTGGCTAATCTGGATTTGTTTATCTCCCACAGTTTTTTTTTTTTCACTTCTGAGTTTCTCCGTCGATCTGTGTCTGATAACGTTCAAACCCAGCTCCCTGTGTGATTTGTCATTGCCCTGTTGCACACTGAGAGTTCTGACTCATGACACCAGCAGATCCACGGGCAATTCATTAACTAGTGGCTCTTGGAGGCATGGTGGATGTTGTAGTTTCTGTGAATAGGAGAGTCTCAGCCCTTCTTTACTTCTCTGAAGTAAAGTAGAAGCAGGAAACTAATACGCTTCCATGACACTACTGGTCTTGAGTGGATGAAGTGTTCTATGTGTTAAAATCAGCTATGAACTTGATTAGAGAACCTGGCACAACTGCCAGCTTTATTCAACTCCTACATTTTCTAGCTTTTCTCTGTTTATAACCTAGGAGTGGCCCTGGCTGCTGGAATGCAACAGCTTTGGCATGTCCCAAGGCAGAAACATGAGAGGTGTTATTTATTCCAGAAACTGCTCATTTCATGGCATTTTCTCATGTCCATAGATAATTTTTCTTGATTATATTTATAAGCATGCATTAGTTCTTCTTTCAGTAAGTCTTAGGGTTAAAGTCCTGGTTTCCTAAATTGTAAACCTTCCAGTGCCTGGTACTGCTTTGACCTTCCACATGTCAATTCTGCACATGCAAATAATGTCTGCTCTATGCAGAGAGAACCAGATCTCTTCAGAGGGAAACTGGGTCCACCATGACTGTGTGACATGTGTCTGCAACTGTAGACATCTGAACAAACCTTGGGTGGAAATAAGGCAATCCAGCCAAAGTAGCAATGGGTCTGGCTGTGTCTGTGAGGACAAATAACTGTGATGGGAAGAGCTAGCAGTAATTTATCTGAATTTGTGTAATTTAAGTGGTTGAGATTTGAGTTGTTTACAAGGTTAACAAAGTGGTTGACAGGGCACTTCAGCATATTTGGGACATGGGGGAAAGTAGAAATACTAGCTTTGAAGTGTAGCATCCAGCATCCTTTTCAAGTCTAAATTCGTAAAATTACCTGTGAGCACACAAGGTTCTTCATTCTTCTGCACTCTAATTTTTCCTCTGCTGCAAAGAAAAGCAGCCTGTGCTTTTCCCTTGTTTCTGGAATGCAGTGGGTGGAAAGTGTCAGGATGGGACTAACTGATGCTCTTTTCCTCTGTCAGTGTAGGTGAAGATATGCAAGCCAGGGAGAGAAGGAAAAAAAAAAGTGGCTTTGCCAATATGGAAAGTTCTCTTTTAGTAAAAAGCTACACCAGTGAAAATAATCCCATTAATAACATAGCTAAAGTAGCAACTGTTGAAAAAACTGGTAAAGCATAAAGCTTAGCAAAACCAGTCCCTCCTCCCCCAGGTGATGCTGTAGCACTGTCACATTTTGCACCAGCTGGAGTTGGAAGAACATTCTTAGCTCGATTACCTGAACAGAGTGCCTTACACCTGCTCCAACAGATGGTGCAGAGAACAGCCACAAAATCTTATGTCTTTTCCTTGCATTAAAAAACTTCTTTGAGGGACTGAAAATCCTGTTTGAATTTAAAACCAGGATGATATTTTATGCAGTTGAAGTGGCTGGGTTTGGTCTGTCTCACACACTGATGAATTGTCTTTCTTGGTTTTATTTGTTAGGTTTTGTGTCATGCAAGAATCTAGTTTATTTTTAAAAGTTTATAGAAAGTGAAAGCACTCTCTTGTAGGTCATTTACTTAGTTTCTCCTACAAAATAAGATATTAAAAATTTCTGTGCAAGGATTAAGGGAGTGGATTTGAGAATTTTGAGCTGTGGCTCATGCAGCATTTTGAGTATTGCTATGTCGAGTGCTTATTGTTTTCCTCTACATTTTCACAGCCTAACTGGATGCAAGTAAGAGGATCTGTGCTCAGTTTTAATGCTAACCTACCAGTAGCTCTCTGTTAGGTTTTCCTAGAGGTACAGCAAATTAATCAAAGTTGAAAGCATAAAAGTACAGGGAAAAGTAATATTGAAAGGTGCTTCATACAAGTATGGGAAACTGTGTAAAATAATTTAACAAAGAACTTACTTCTTGCCAAATTTTCCTGTTAAAGAGTAATTGCATGTGCATGCATGTGAGGATTTTTTGTATTATGAAAATGGCTATATGATGAAACATCCTTCTCATACTATCTTTCATTTTTCTAGGGAGTTTGTATGGAAGAAATGCTGCTGCGACCGTTCTCAAACTGTATTACAGACTGATTTCAATGTAAGTCATTTTGGTCAGTGTCATGGTGTGCCAGACACAGATGTGCATACTCAATGAAAAGAAAAATAAATAACATATTTGTAAAATGTCCCTGAAGTTTCTCAAACAATTTTTGTTTGGGTTTCAGTTTTTATATACCAGGTCAGAAACTCTTCCTTCTCAGTGTTCAGATTTGTTAGTTACTCATTCTTAGTGCAAGCTTATACATGCTTCAGATTGCCTCTTTTTTTTTTTTTTGTTAACCACTCCTTGCAGAAGCCACTTGCAGGAGAACCAGTCACGTGAGCTGTTGAGGATTTTCCTATACAGCACCTTTTTCTGCCAGCTTAATCCTAATGTGATTATTTTGCTCATGTTTCAGTGTTGCATCATTTTTTCTTGAGTATCAGAAGCTCTGCTCCTCGTTGATCAATGTGACAGTGTTCAGTAGTTTACGAGATGAGCCAAACTCGTGGGAAGTATGACTTCTGTATTGGTCTGGTGTTGGCTATGAGTTCCAGCATTTTCATTGGAGGAAGTTTCATCCTGAAAAAGAAAGGTCTGCTCCGGTTAGCCAGGAAAGGCTCCATGAGAGCAGGTAAATACGTTTTTTAATAAATTGCTGATATTTAGATTTTGCTGTTTAACAGAAGTTTGCTTCTGTTCATTAGTTCATCAAACTAATGATCTTGTTTTGACTTTCTTGGGTTTTTGTTACATGTGTATGAAACCTAAAACAGAGCTGGTGTGCTTTTTCTCTGGTGTCAGATACCCTTAACTCTGTGTGTGACACATGCTATTTAATGCATATGTAATGCCCTCTGGGGACACTTGTCAAAGGATTCCTTTGTATGTCAGTTAAGTCTAAATTGTACTTGCAAATTGCAAGCAGCACTCTTAACTATGTCTGTGCTTCTGAATGAGTGAATTTAAGAGAGTTTTAACCATGTTTGGGCGTCAGAAGATTGTTTTAGAAAACTAAAAGTCACGTGCAGTAGCTGAGTGTGATGAGTAGCGCACCTGAAGGGTTCATACTGGAAGCAATGCTATCAAATATCCTCATCAGTGACACAGACTGAGTGTGCTGGCAGCAGGGCTGCGGGCCACACTGAGCTGAGGGGGGCACTTGATGCTCTAGAGCGCAGGAAGTGGCATCCAGAGGGACCTGGATGGGCTTGGGGAGTGGGTCTGTGCAAACCTCATGAGGCTCAACAAGAGCCAGAGCAAGGTGCTGCACCTGGGTCAGGCCAAGCTCCAGGATCAGCACAGGCTGGGGGATAGACAGATGGAGAGCTGTCCTGCCCAGAAGGGCTTGGACATGCTGGCACATGAGAGGCTGGATGTGACCCAGCAATGTGCACTCACAGCCCAGAAAGCCAAACATGTCCAAATCAAGTGTGACCAGCAGGGCCAAGGAGGGGATTCTGCCCCTCTGCTCTGCTCTGCTCTGCTCTGCTCTGCTCTGCTCTGCTCTGCTCTGCTCTGCTCTGCTCTGCTCTGCTCTGCTCTGCTCTGCTCTGCTCTGCTCTGCTCTGCTCTGCTCTGCTCTGCTCTGCTCTGCTCTGCTCTGCTCTGCTCTGCTCTGCTCTGCTCTGCTCTGCTCTGCTCTGCTCTGCTCTGCTCTGCTCTGCTCTGCTCTGCTCTGCTCTGCTCTGCTCTGCTCTGCTCTGCTCTGCTCTGCTCTGCTCTGCTCTGCTCTGCTCTGCTCTGCTCTGCTCTGCTCTGCTCTGCTCTGCTCTGCTCTGCTCTGCTCTGGTGCGACCCCACCTGCAGTGCTGCTCCAGGATCCCCAGCGTGGGAAGGACATGGACCTGTTGGAGCAAGTCCAGAGAAGGGCCATGAGAATGATCAAAGGGACAGAACACTTCTGAGGATAGACTGACAGAGTTGGGATTGTTAAACTTAGAGAAGAAAAAGGTTTTGGGACACCTTATAGCGCCTTCCAGTACCTAAAGGGGACTTATAAAAAGGACAGAAAGATGAGATTTGATTTTGGTTTGGTTTTGACCAGGGCCTGTATTGACAGGACAAGGGGCAATGGTTTTAAATTGAAAGATGAATTTAGGTAGTATAGTTGCAGCATCCTCAGATGATTCAGAAGGTAGACTCTGAATATTTTTATTCAGTACCTGTCATCTTTGCTTCTAAAAGATGGTTGATCTTGAGATACATAATTCATGCACCCTGGTTTGGAATGAGAAAATATGATGCTTGCACGTGTAATCAACCACATATAAACCATGTACAATTTCTGCAGAGCAGCAGTCTTGGTAAGAGACACATAACTTGGCTTTTCATGTAATTTCAGTGATTTGAAAGAACCCTGTTTCTCAGGGTAATGCAGATATAATCATCAGTGCCATTTCTAACACAAAAGAAATGCAATAACTGGTTGTAGGAGGCACAGGCACATCAGAAACTGAAGATGCTTTGATTTCAACCCTTTTACTTAGAGAGCCTAGGTATCAAAAGGCTGCTCATGTTTTTAAGGGCATGGGTTGCAAAAATTATTTTAAGTCATGGCAGTGTTATAAGTGACAGGGTGTCAACATTTTTAGTGGAATAGCCAATGTTCTTTCAATTTTAGGTCAAGGAGGTCATGCATACCTTAAGGAATGGCTGTGGTGGGCTGGACTTCTTTCAAGTAAGTATCAAAAATTATTCATCTAAGTGTCAAAAATACAATCTGCATTATATAATTTTAATAAATAACTATGCCACAGATGGCAGCATGGTTACAAAAAAGGGAAAGAGATTGGGTTTCTGCAATACATAGTAATGTCACCTGGTGATTTGATGGATGCAGTTCAGATTTTAATGTAACTTCTCTTACATCAGAAGCTCTTCCTTTCATGCAACTGCCCTCTTTGTGCAGTGGAACTAGGCAGACATTGCTTTTGTCTTTGCTACCCATTTGCATTCTGGTTTTTGTCTTAGCAGAGAAGTGCTTAGATATATAGGATTTTTTGAAGGGAAGCATATTTTGGGATTATGCCTGTTTTCTTTATTTTTTTCATTGCTCGAACTCTCAAGTTACTGTGTGTATTCAGGTAACTGGCTTACTGTATGTGCTGTGCTATATCTGCTATTGCAGATTTCTCCATGCAGAACTTCATGAGTCAAGCTGGCAGGCTGGGGAGCTACAGCACAGACACTAAAATAAAACACCTTCTGATTCAGTAGAATCCATTAATTCTAACACCTGCTGTATGTAGTTCCACAGCCTGCTTTTAAAATTTAATAGTGGGGATGAGGGGCCTGGGTGTGTTCTGCTAGTACTGTTAGCTGAATGCTGTCATTAGAATTTTGCATTGTTCCCTTGCTGCATGTTTGTGCCTACATGAACACTGTGGACACTTCCTTGCCCTGATCAGAGGTTTGTTGCATGAGCCTAACTCCTGGGTTTTAATTGCTGTTCCTCTGCAGTGGGAGCTGGAGAAGTAGCGAACTTTGCTGCCTATGCTTTTGCACCGGCTACGTTAGTGACTCCTCTGGGAGCTCTCAGTGTTCTTGTAAGGTAAGAAACACTAACAGAAAGCAGGGTGACTTGAGACAGCAAAGTGAAATGTTTCTTTAGAGATATGTCACTGAACTATGCTGTAATAAATGCACTCTTCACAATGGAGTGCTTATAAACATCAGGAGTAACTTTTAAGTTTCTCCAGTACATAGCGGCTATGATACAAAAGGGTTCTAGCAATGCATCTACATGTCCATCTCTGGAAAAAGCTATTGTCTTCTACATTTCAAAAATATGGTGATCACAGCAGAGCAGTGTTTTCATTCCTAAGTAAAGATTTTTGTCTTAGTAAAATTATTTTTGCAAGTTCTTAGATAGCACATTTTTTTGGCAGGCAACATAAAAAAGGGATTCTGGGCAGAGATGTCCAATACTAACAGGTAGTTCTGTCCACAGCAAGTATCTCAAGATAGCAAATAGCTATTTTTAAGCTGCAGGTTGTATATGTGTAACTTGTACAGTCAAAAGTGACTTGTACAGTCAAAACAACCTGTAACTTGATAAGCAAATGAATATTACTAATCCCATATTTGTTGATGCCTTTTTTATTTCTTAGTGCCATTCTGTCATCCTTCTTTTTAAATGAAAAACTTAATTTACATGGAAAAATAGGATGTTTGTTAAGTATACTGGGATCAACTGTGATGGTAATTCATGCTCCACAAGAGGAAGAGGTAGAAACTTTGGATGAAATGTCCCACAAACTAGGTGATCCAGGTAAGAAAAATACTGGCTTGAGCTGTACACAGCCCATCATTTCTTCATTTCATAGTTTCGTTACTGCTGCTTTCAAGTTCCAGGAAGATGGCCTGTGTCTGCTTCATGCAGACAAGTCCAAATGAAGTAGAGATTTGTATTCTGTAACATAATTCTATAGGGAGCTTTGCATGATGGCAAGATGAACTTGTCTGGCCTTGAATAAAGTACCTTGATGGCAACCACTGATGTGATGTGATGTGATTAAACAAATGCAGCAGCACAGGTGGATAAACAAAATTTCTATAAATTTTGCTTGAAGTGTGTCATCTCTAAGCCCAACTTTGAGCTATCCTTAAAGTGAAAAGGTAGGTGTTGTGGTACCTTCTGAGAAGTAAAGTCTTGCAGATGAGCTGCTATGCCTACGTGGAAGATGAGGCACTCACAAATGCACGTGTGCAAAATACTATTTATACAAAGGCAATTCTCATCTTAAACATGAGGAAATAGCACAGAGATTAAAAAGTTGTTCTTAAGGAATGATGTAATTGTTGGAAATCTGCTGATGAATACAGCCACCTGCCAAAATGTATCATCTCCTAAAAAAGACTCAATTCAGACTCAGGCCTGTGTCCAGTGGCATCTACACCTCAGAGTTTGGGTGCAAGGCAGTTTAGCAATCTAATCCTGTAGTAGTCTTGCCAATAGATTGATAAAGGTAATACAGCATGCCTGAGCTACAGCCTTTGTTTTGGCTAGCTCACTTTGAAATCATCTAAACTGTGATGCTGGAGGAATAATGGGAAACATCCTGAATTCTTCTGTTTAAGCTGAGTTGGTCCCATTGTTAATGAATGTTTTCCCTGCACCTCTAAGATAAATACTTCTGATAAATAGAGTCCATAAGTAATAATTGTATCCATTAGTGTCTATAAATAACAAGATTTTTTTTTTCCTCCAACCACAGGTTTTGTGGTGTTCGCAACGCTCGTTGTCATTGTGTCTTTAATTCTGATCTGTGTGGTGGGACCTCGCCATGGACAGACCAACATTCTGGTGTACATAACAATTTGCTCTGTAATTGGAGCCTTATCAGTCTCCTGTGTCAAAGGTCTGGGCATTGCTATAAAGGAACTTTTTGCAGGAAAACCAGTGCTGAAGCATCCATTGTCTTGGATTCTGCTGCTAAGCCTTACTGTCTGTGTGAGCACGCAGATCAACTATTTGAACAGGGCTCTGGATATATTCAACACTTCAATAGTGACTCCGATATATTATGTAATCTTCACGACATCTGTTTTAACTTGTTCTGCCATCCTCTTTAAGGAATGGCAGCACATGGCGGCTGATGACATTATTGGCACCTTCAGTGGCTTCCTGACTATTATTGTGGGGATCTTTTTATTGCATGCCTTCAAAGATGTTAACTTCACCCTAGCAAACCTGCCCCTCTCTCTGCGGAAGGATGACAGAGCAGCCAATGGCACTTTGCTGAGCACATATGACAGCTTTAATGATGATGAAGAAAGTTCTGCCTGCCTAGGTGAAATGCAATCCACTGAGAGTCTCTCAGCCAGAAGAAATGGAAGCCTGTCAGCCTTCTGAAAATATCTACATGTTACTTATGAAAAGAACAATTCCGTAACCCTGGATTTTTTTTTCCTGCTGTGAAATGTCTGAGCTTGTCTGGAAAGTCATGTACTTTTTAAGAGTATGTGTAGACAATCGTTGATTTTTGAGTTTGATTCATTTGGATAAAGAACACTGAAATATTTTTATTTGCCTTACTTTTACTTTAAAAAGTACTAAAATGACCTCAGACCACAATTGGTTTTGTTGCTTAAGTTATGTGTAAATACTTTCATTTCATTCTTCTGTTTTTAAGATGTATTGCACTAATTACAATTTTATCAAAAATAAATGGCTTTATTTCTGCATTGGTGGTAAAAAGGTTGCAGCAAACCTGAATCCTTTGTACTTGTGCCCTGACTGACCATGGAGTGACTGTAACCATACTGAAACAGGAGCTGCAGCAACTACTCCTGTCCCAGTTTGTAAAGAGAAAAGGGAAGGCTATAACCAAGCACAACTGATCCTTTGAAAATACTGGTTAGGTAAAGCTGTATGCAAAACTTGCTGGATTTGCATCAAAAAACCCCAACTTTACCAAATCAGAGTAACAGGCTGGCAGAAAGAGGAAGGCAGGAGCTTGTGTTCTGCATGGATAGGTGAGATGGCAGCTCCTGCTATGGCAGTTTAAGCAGAAGGAAGGATCTGAATCATTACTAGTAGCCTGAGAAGCTGCTCCCTCCTCTGTAACAGAGGTCAGGTTCTGTCTGTGCTGCACCACGCTGCCCTGGCTCTGCAGGCCTGTTCTGTGTTCCTGATGCTTGAAATCACAGAATTGCTGTTTTGTTTGCTGCGACCCTGACATTTTAAAAAATAACCAAAATAATGAAACATTAATGACATTGCTTCAAAAAAAAAAAAGGGGGGGGCAGGGGTGAGGCAGGTAGGTGGTAATTCACTTTACTAAAGGCAGAAAATAAAAATTAGGGAAGAAGGTTTTATAAGAATTTTCTACTATGCATGTGAAAGTTGGAAATACTTGGGACAGAGACTAATAGTTACTGCTTGATGTTGTCAGGTTTAGTGCTTATTGTTTAAGAGAAATTAAGATTTTTTCCTAGGAGAGAAAACCCCAAGTTGCCACCTGTGAAACAAAATACTGCTGCCTTCCTCATTTGTCATAACATACAGGAAGGGTGAAGGTGTCAAACAAGAAAAACATTTTTGCTCAGAACTAATTGAAATGGAAAAGTTACACCTTTTGTGCACCTTGCTGCATTTTTCCTTTTAGGTAGGAAAGATTATACTAGATAAAGAATATTTAGCTCCTATCAAGTCTGTAATCCTTTTTGAAAAATAATAAAAATTTACATTATAAAAATGGGAAACAAACATCTCCTAGGACTAATGTCTGAATTGTCTTAAACTTTTTTCCCCTCAGTGATCATAAAATATGTATTTAATAGCAGTTTTAAGATGTTAAGGGACCAGTTCTCTTACTGCTGAAAGTTAACTGGTAAGAATTAGAAATTATTCACATAATGATTAGTTCTTTTTAAATAGTTCTTAAACAAAATCAGGCTTTATTAATTAACCATTTCTGCACCAGTGCTGAGCCAAAATCTCAGGTGTATGAGACATCCTTAAACCAATGATGATGTCAGCAAATAAGAAAGTTGTTCATTTGCTTAACTGGAAGCACAGGGAAGCATCTTGCTGACCAAAAGTGTTCTGTGAACTAAAAGACTGTTTCTTAAAGAAAATAATCTGTAAAGCACCTTGTAAAGAAATCCTGCAATGAGCTGGTGTAACAAAGCACGAGTGTTTCTGACTTGTGTCTCCCACACACTGGGCAGCCTTGTGTGCACTCTCACCACAACAAAATGGCAGCTCTCAAGCACAGATGTCCTAGGGAAACCTGTGATTGTGGAAACTTGCTGATAGATTGCCTGGAAAATCTCCATCCAGTTTCGCTGAGGAAATATCAGCTAATTTCTTTCCTCAAAATCGAGTTCTCTGCCACTCCAATACCTATATGTTCCTCACTTCCTATGTACCTCTTCTGTCAGATGCTCATTTCACTGAGGAGTCAACTCCATGGCTGTGAAGCACCTGGAAGAGCTGAGCAGGAGAAAAGATATGCTGTAACCTAGCCATGAACTACTAAGAGGGAAGGAAGAAAAACAGGTTCTCAAAGGAATGCATTTTTGGTTTCACACTATAGGTTAGAAACACCAAGTAACACCTCCACAACTCCATATCCTGGGTAAAACATGTAATTATCTGTCTGTGTCTGTTTTGGCCATCTATTATTCTTGGTTAGGGCTGATCCCAAAGCCAGCTGACAGCATCCTGGAGTAACCGAGCAGGAGTTACTACTTTTGGCTGAATGGTTTGCTTTAAAATTCAACTTCTATAGTTGCAAAGTTTTCCAATTTTACTGATGCAGTGTTTGCATTATACAGCAAATGTAATTTAAATACTTTCCATAATAAATAATGATTAACATCATTAGAGTTTATGTACTGGGATAGATTATATCTGATCACTGTAGTCAAGATTCTTGTAAACAAGAATTCCTCATCACTTGTAAACGTGTTTGGGTACACAGGTATGTATTGCAAACCAAAATATAAACTGTGTTAGAAGCTCTCATTAAGAAAAGGTAACCAGTCCCCATTCTAATCATTCAAACTTCCACCTTTTAAAAATATTAGAATCCTGTAAATCACCTTCATGTTAAATAACTTTGAAACAAACACTTTAAATAACCTTCATTTCCATAATTACTGATCTCTGAGAATAGATTTGCAAAGAGGAAAAAGAATCAACTGACTAGAAAATGATTCACAAAGCACCAGCAGAGTTTGTTTTGTTGTTTTTTCTTTTTTTTTTTTAATAAAGGCAAATTAAGCAATTAAGGCTCTAATACAAACAATTATGCATTGATTTCTAAAATTTTTTTCTACAGAACCGTTTTTTACCCTCCACAGCCATTATTTCTATAGCTTCAGGGGAAAATTATACCAGTCCAGTCTAAAATGGTCACCTTGGACAGGAATGCAAAGAGGTTTCAAAAATCTTACAGGCTTTTAATCAAAATGTATAAAATTTTAGTCTAGAAAAATAAGTATGGATTGTATACAGTTACTGTGCTTGGAGACTGGAGAGAACAGTGTGCCACTCAAATGGCACAGGCATACTGAAAAATGCAGATGAGAGTATTCTTCAAAACTGTTTGTTTCTTGCTTTGCTTCTCACACTTTTAGCCTAAAGAGGTGCAAGAAGTATTGTTAGGTGAGAATCTAGTTGCTGGCAAGGGACTGATGAATTGGTGGCTGGAAGCAGCGCACGTGTTCCACGGGTGTGCTCTCTCCATCGCCAGACTTCAAATACTTGTCCAAAATAGCAATTATTTCATCATTCAGAATCTGGAACTTGCGAATTCTCTCAACCATTTTCTTCAAAGGCTGCAAACATCAAACAAACAGACACAGGAATTAGCTCTGGATATGAAAAGCCTTAGCCAGAAAACCAGCAAATGCTGTTACCTCATCTCTCCCAGCAATGTTACAAATATTTCCCTTGCACTGCTAAGCCAGTGGAAATAGAAAGTGCATTTTGTTTTTTTACAGTGCTGCTTTGGGTGCAGAGAAGCTCAATTTATAGCAGCCTTGTCATTTTGAGAATGAGCATATATAGGATGGAAGGCATTAAGAAAATGTCATATATTTGTGACATCAGAATTCTGCTTGACCAGACTTCCAACTCCAGCCTTAATCTTTTGTTTCTGAAAATCCTGGTCCCCTCATTTTCAGCAATTCATTCTAAAGAAAGGGTTGCCATATCTACGCTGCATCTGAGTACAAACAGCTCTGAGTTGTTGTCTTTATTACTAAAGCAAATACACATGTTTTCAACTCACCACATTCTTGATAACCTCATCTTTGCCATCGTGCTTTTGGACTTTCAGCAGGTGGTAGCAGAAATCCAACACGTCAAAGCGCCGCTGCTGTCCCAAAAGCACGATGATCATACATCCAGCCCAGTGCAAGCCATCCCCAAAGCACTGCCTGCAGCAGGAAACACCACAGAGCACGTTTCAACTACATCTTCAAAACACAGTCACAGCAAACACTCAGTAATCAGCCACTTCACTAAGTAATAAATATGTTAGACATTCATCTAGAAAGCAAAAGCTCTGGTATATTAATTAGCATTGGAGATTATCACAAGCAATTCAAATAGATGCTTAATAAAAAAACAGAACTCCCCCTCCTCCTTGAATTTCACATAACAGAGTTACTCCAAAAACATTTACTCCCCATTAGACTCCTGTGGCATTACATTTCATTTTCAGTGGAAACAATGCTTGGAAAGAAAACAAAGTGGGAATTCAACACCACTCTGCTCCTTTAGGCTGCAGGCGTGAAAGGAAGTAAATGTCCTATGCCATTTTCTAATTGCCCAGTAAAGAGCATGTTACATCTCAAGAATTTTTCAAAATAAGTAAATTCTCAAAACCAACAAAACCAAGAAAAAACAACTGTTCCTGGTTAATTCGTGTTAATCATGTTAAATTCCAAGTGCTCGTTCCTGCTTTTAAATTCAGAGAAGAAATACTTGTTAAAGTTAGATGCACAAATATTCTGCTATTTTATTTAAGCTGGGTGTCTATTGGGGCACTACCCCTATTGAAAGACACGTGCTAGGGCCCGTTTGTCACAGGATCATTCACTATACACTGGCAATACTTTAAAAATAGAGGGTTATTTTCACTACAGATAACAATAGTATCTGTGTTTGCGGCTGATGAGCCCCTCGTGGCGATGGCAGCACTTCTCCCTGAGGTTGTGCCCTCAGCTCCTGCAGGCAGGCACACAAACAGCCCCGCTGGCACTACAGCACAAGCCGAGCGCTGTTGCCCAGAGGGGCAGCTGGCAGCACGTACTCCACAGTGAACTCGTGTGTTCCCACGGGGATGCAGTAGACGAACTGCATTGCGCTCCAGAGGCGGTGGAACTCCACACACTCATCCACGTGCATCACCCCGTTGCTGGGCAGGGGCCCGCGCCAGATGGGATCGTCCAGGAAGGAGCGGATGCGCGTCAGGATGACCTCAAACATGGACAGGCCGCAGCACAGGCGTTCTTTGGTCAGCAAGTCCCCCTCCCTTGCAATTGCTATTTGCTGAAGTGCAGAGAAACAAAGTGTAAAATCCTGGTAAAAGCCATTTCACCACAAAATTTTAATTTAAAAAATAAATACAATATATTTTTCAGTTTTATGTGGTTTATTCTAGGAGAAATGTCTTCTGACTTAAAGTGAGGTCAGACACTGCTAACCTGGGAATCAGATCAGTGGAAAAACACTCAGAGAAAATTGTAAAATCCTTTTTAAGTAGACAGACTTAACCTAAGTAAGACTAACTGCAGTAATGTTAGTCCTGCATTTATCTCAGGGAAGTTTAAAGAATTCTTGGTCTAAATGAAGGCAGAAAGCAAAATCAAAGAGTTCAGTGCTCTGCTGTAGCTCCTGCATGTGCTGTCCTGCACAACTCCTGCTGCTGTCAGAGATGAGAAAGTTCCAAAGAAAAGCACCAACAGGCTCAGACAAAATCCAAAAGAGGAATGCTGCTTATGCTTGTCCCAGCTTGTGCCATCACACAAGCTCTCTCCTAGTGCAGCAGCACCTATGATGACAGAAGCAGTCTGAGCTCTGCTTCAGGGCATTCTGCTCTTTCTTTCTACTATTCACATTTCAACCACTAGAAAACTGCTAAGATTAGCAGGGTATTAATGCACCTCACCCCTGAGAAAGGGGAACAGCGCTGAAGCTGCAATGGCAGTTCAAGAATGTTCTCTTTGGTCACTGTTTCCAGGAGATCTCTACTCAAATGACAGCTCATTTCCCAAGAGTTTCTAAGTGGCTGAAATAGTGACAAAATGTTTTAAAAACATACATACATGTGCACAAAAAAAACTGATAGCTTTTGCTGGAATTTGCAGGAGGAGCTCCCAGGCTGGACCTTACACTAGGAGTGTATCCCAGGTAAACATAAATACCAATTAACCTTTTGCCCCAAATGAGTCACTTCTGCCCCAGTCTCAAATGTTTTAAACTTCTAAGCTTTAATAGCATTTTCCAAATTTATGGATTTAACTAAAAATCATTTCTGTGAACAAGCTGGATGTGCAGGTTGAAGTTCTGACAGAGCTATCAGGAAAGGCTTTCTGATGCTCAGAAATGTCTTGAATTGTCTCTGACACAAATGAGAAAGATTACCTGGGGTGTGCCAAGTCTTTCAATGAGAGGAACCAAATGTAGTGAAGCATATTTTGATTCCAGTCTCTTCATTTTAGCATCAAGTCTTTCACCCTCTGAAATAAAATTTTTAAAAAAGTGAGCAATCATAAATTGCAATTAACCAAGAGAATTCTTAATTTAACACAATCTTTATCCAGGGTGGAAGAAAATGTTCTTTTTAGGTAATTGAAGTATTAAATAGCTGGTTAATCTTCAATGCACTTTTAGAGAAATACATATTTAAAATGCTACATTACATGTGCAAACAGAAAGAAGGATTTGTAGTAGAGTACATCTAATTAACTAAATTCAAGGAAGAATACAAGGCTCTGTTATGCTGCTGCTGCCAAGATACTTAATCCCCACTTGTACTGAGACAACTAAGTTGTCTTTATGCATAAAATGTTTGTCTCTGGTAGGTGAGGTAAAATGAGGATGCAATCTTGTGTATAGCAAGGCTAAAAACCAACTGGCACTTCCTCAACACTGGCAAGTAGGAAATGTTCTCTGGCAAATGGGAAAATACTGTTCACAAGGGTCTGGTTAGTTTTATGTAGAGATGCAAGTAGCTACTGTGAGCTTGGAAATATTCTCAGTTTTGTAGCTGATGGGATTTCTCCAAGTAGAATAAATCAGCTGCTCCAGCAATGAGAAATTGAAAAGAAAGGAGACAGACAAGAAACACAGAAAGAAGAGAGGGCAAAGAGGAGGGGGGACAGCTCACTTTCTGATGATGAAAGATGAGGAGAGCAGATACCATAGGAAGCAACCCTGCAAATATTCACTACTACATACTCAGTTTAGTGAAAAGCAAGTGAAAAATCTACAGGGACCCCCTTTGTTTACTTACTTGCTGACAGACTCCCTACGCCCCATTTAACTGACAATTCTATAAGCTAAACAGCAGCTTCAAAAAAGTCTCACTATATCCACAAAGCAGGATAATACTGCCCTGGGCATCCATCCTTGCCATTTGCACAGAGCATCGCCAGGAAACATTTGTTTTTTCAGCCAGGCAAACTGGCCTGGATCTGATACCTGTGTCCTGTAATTACCAGCGCTGTGGAAAAGGGCGGCTGGAGGTGGTTACTGAAAGCACAGCAGCAGGAAGGGAAGGGGAAAACGTTACCCAAGGAAGGAGTTTTCACTTTGCCCATACCTTTGACGTGAACCCTGGGCAGGATGTTCTGGAACGGCGCTGCATGCAACAGGTCACACACTTCCTCCAGAGACTGGGACAGAAAGAAAACGAGAGGCATTTAGGACAGAAGCATCAATCCCCACAGCACATCAGACCCCCACATCGGGATTCCAAGGGCAGAGCGGGACTCCAAGCGCAGGCCGATGGCGCTGCAGGAACAGCAGAGGGCAGCCGGCCTCTGTCACCGCGGCAGGAGCCGCTCCGAGCCCGGCCTCCCCTCACGGATCACTCCCAAAGACCGCTGCATTTCACCAGCTTCCTCTGCACCCGCAGAGAAACCCCGGCAACTCCCCTCCCGCCCTCCGCTGGCAGTTCATAAAGGACAGGGTATTTATTAAATAAACTAATGGAGGATGAGTAATTTCGGTGGGAAAGTGGCAGACAGCTCCTGCGCAGACAAAAGGGGGAAGAGGATGACTCACTCACTGCCTGGTTATTTTTACCAGAGCCACAACCCATTATCCTAATGGGAGCTTATCGTGGTGGGAGCGTCTCCCTGCCAGGCAGGCTGAGACTATGACAACAGCAGAGAATCATGTCTTAGGAAGTATTTTACATCTTTAGGGACAGGGGAAAGGAAGACATCTGTCTCCTGTTTCTTTGCTCCTTTGTACACACCAAGGGAAAATGCAGATGACCAGAAGCAGATGCATGACTTTGCTATGACCCTCATGTTTGAAGCAGAGACCCTATCAATTTGTAATCCCTCAACACTAATACTAGAAAAGTTGGTCATCATCCATACTCAGCAAGGCTACTGTGCTGGGGGCTCATGTGCCTTTTCCAGTTTCTTTTCTAATTCCTTGATGTCAGCCAGGGAAATGCATGAGACTTATCCACTACCACAGATATACTCAGAGTTACACTTTGCACTGAGCTAAAATCTAGATTAGTTATGAGGGATGACCACAATGGAAAAATATTGAAATACATGACAGGACATGGGGGCCTGACTGAGGACAAAAACACCAGGAGAGGCAGCGAGCACAGGTGTGTGACTGGAAAGGGTAACTTCAGTGGTGTCCCAAAGAAGGTACCTCCATGCTGGTGTCACTCTGCTACATCCTTGATCCTCCCAGGAGAGAGTGATGGCCCTGCCTGGCCTTTCACCAGGCACCCTGGCCACTCAGCCTGAATCCAAAGGAATCCAGCTTCTCATTCTGTTTCAGCTGTACCATTATTGACTACAGCTTTGCTGTATGTCCCCAGGCCCTACAATTACTCTCTACCGTGAGGGAGGGATCCTCTAACACCATGAGCAGGAACCCTGAGGAACAGCCTGTCTTCGTTACCTTATCTAACACCGACAGCTTTAATACACCCTAGAGAAGCCTTCCTTGAGGGTCTATTTTTGTCCAACAGCAGGCCCCCAGCCAGCTTGCTGAGGAAATGACGTGGCTGGTTTGCAGTCAGCAAAGATCTCTGCATGCTGCCCAACCTCAGCAGCACTGAGAGATTGCACAGCCTGGGCAGGGTGCCTGCATGCACAGCAGGAAGAGACATCCCCAACCCAACATTCATCAACACCATGCAGGTAAAGAAAGGAAAGCAAGCACACCTGTCGCTGTTCTGATCCTTATCAATGCCCACCTTTCCTCTGTAAGCACCCAAAAGCATTGAAAACAAACAAATTACAGGTCTGGGCATCTTGTTTGAACAGCAAATACTAATAACATGGGAGAAGGGTGGGAAAAGAAAACTGGAGGTAGGGATAAAGATCAAGTGTAGCACTGTACCATCAGCTGTAGGCAGGTTTACACAGTCTAAGGTAAACTCTAGATATACCAGAAGCAGCTGAAAGGCTGACACATTTCACAGCTTTGTTCAAGCCAGGACAGACAAGAGGATTTCCGCACCACTGTCAGCCATCCAAGCAGCAAGGAGGACGTCCAAGGATGTCCATGTCAACCTTGTGATGTTTCAGACCTCAGCAGGAATGACATGCAGGAAAGGAATACAGCAGTACCAGATGCAGAGCTCGCTGACATAAAGAGTGGCCACACTGTGGCTGGCTCCAGGTGTGCCAGGGGATTACAATTTAATTATAATTTATGGTGAAGATTGCAATGTCAGATCCTCAGGTACCTTGCAAGAGGCAGTGTCTCTCACCTAGCAAAGTCAGGCATCACTGTATCTAACGACACAAAAGCCCCTGCAAGACTGTGAGAGAGGAGAGCGGGGAACTGTTCCTACCCATCTGCCCATCAGTAACAGCAAACTCACAGATTTCAACCTTGTTATTGATGACGTTAGTAACAAAAATATGAGAGTACATTTTGAGAGACAGATGGATTTTAAACTAGCACAGCAGGCACCTACCAGACTCTGTTCAATGAGGAGGCAAAACAGGACAGCATTTCCCACTTCCCGTAAATTCTGGAAGCAGACAGTCTTCAGTTCTGCATATTCAACAATGTCCTTCAACTGATGGTGAAAAAACTCCAAGATACCTGAAATCAGAAGAGAAGTGAAAACAAAGTCTCAGAAGCCAGCACGAATCTAGTGATGACCACACAGGCACACTGTTACCTCAGGAAAGCAGACAAAATATACTGGCCATGTGAATAAGAGTCATAGAGATCAGGATTAATTTCAATTTCTGCTTCAAAAGCCTTTTTCTAAACAATTTGTCTATTCAAAGGTTGCACAAATGTGCCTCCATACACTGTTTGAGAATACAAATAACCAAGGGAGCAGGTTTGGACTTCCCTCTCCACGTATCAGCACATGAGATTTTATCTCCAGACATGCAGCCTAGAGGAAACTGAAAGGAGCAGCATTTAAATGCATTAAAACTCAGAGATTATGAGGTGTTAAGCCAGTGCACTGACCTTTTTAACTGGATAAATCATGCAAAGTGGAGTGCCTAACTTTTCACTCCTGGAAAAGGCAGCCAGTATAAGAGGTAAGAAAAAAATCCTCAGGAGCAGGAAGAGAGACAAGAGCTCTCATCTGCTTTAAGCTCTGTTCAAGCCACCATTCCCCAACCTGCTCCACCACTGACACACTCAATTCACAGCTGCTATTCTCATGGATGACAGAGCCAGCAAGGAGCAGAGAGCTCAGATACAGGGAAGAAGGGTAGTGTCAGGATGTAACTCTGACAGTGCCACAGGGCAAGAGGTGATGTGTGACCTCTCAAAGCAAATATAGAGATCACAAATCAAGTTCTGCAGGCAAGGGTACACCAGATTCTGCTGACAAGCACAACCAGAACACAGTTTCTGTCAAAGTTTTGTAAAACTGTTAAAAACCAGCTGAAGTTATGATTTTCAAACCCACATAGTTTACATAAACATGCATCTTTTCCATCAAAGTTCTCCTGAACAACAGTGATGCATAACATGATGGTGGACTTCCAGTCCTTGCCCTCCAGCCCCAGAAAGGCTGCACAGTCCCTTGGTTAGAAAAAAGCCCAGGAAACCACAGGCTCAGCAGCTTCTGAAGAGACCCAGTCTGGTTATCTTTCAGAGATACAAGCCATGTGCAGGATGGGAGAGGAAGAGCAGCACAAACTACAGTCAGACAGCTCTTCAGCTTTTAGCAAGTTAATTCTTAGCAGCATTTCTCCATCTTTCTGCACAAGCCTGTCCCTTCTAAAAAGCCACCAAAACACTTGACTGAGAAGAAAATGCATCATGAAAAGCTTTCAAATTTCATGCTGCACACAGCAATTCATTTCCATTACACTGATAAATCCCCACCCAACTGCACCGAAAGCAATTGAGAGAAGACAAGAGAACACAGATGCCCTTCAGCACCTTCCCATGAGCTCCTTTGACACAACTCAAACACTTCTCATGCAGATCATACTTGGCTTTCTACCCAGTGAGGCATTGGATGAAGAGAGCATGAAATCCAGCCTGCAGTATATCTCTTCCAAAGAAATTCCTCAAAAATCAGAGGTGCTAGAATGCATGAAATAGAAGCCTCTCTGAATCCCTCAGAGAGAGAAAGGAATGCAGGGATTGAATGGAACCTTTAGAGAAACTGAAATATATTCAGCCACACAGACATGAAGTAAAAGTGTAAGTTTAAGTATGTAGAAATATATTTTAATGCCTTAAGAAACTGTATTAGCTAGGAAAAAGCCTTAAAGCCTAGTTTAAAGTTCAGTAGTGCTACCTTTCACAAAATTAACTTAGCTCTAGACATGGCAGAATACTGTTTACATTTCTAGATAGAACAGTCAGAATTATATGCATAGATTTTGTGTAAGAACTGACACTACTTTCACATTAGAATCAAGCTCGGATAGGTGCAGGAAGAATATTTTAGAATCATGTTTTTAGCTAATTGGATGATTTATGAATGAAATCCCCCTGTACTGAGGTGAAAAAAAAAAATAAAAAAAAAGGTGTGGGAGCTGCTGCTGCTTCTGCTCGGGACATTAGGACTCTATTCCAGAAAGCTTTTAGCATGAACTTTAATACTCTGAACCCTTCACCTTTGAGACTGATGTATTCCAGAAACAAACAACTTTACAGCAACCAACAACTGCTCCTGTCTCTTTGAAGACCCAAGACCCACTGACACAGAGGAACTTGAAAACATACAGTGAAGGAAAGAATTACGTAGGTAACCCACACATTTCTACAGAAAACCTCATATCATTAAAATTAGTAACACAAAACATGTAAAAGTGCATAATGAGGGGAGGCACAGCTGGCTCTGTTACATCTCAAAGAACTGTTTGTCAATAGAAAACTGACAGTAAATGAATGTTTCCACATGTATTCACTGAAGGTGAATTTCAGACCTAACTTTAGTACTTTGGTAACTTCAGAGAAAAACAGAACTGAAAAACTGATGGAGAAAGGTCAGATGTAGCGAGTGCTTGCTGAGCTTAATTTATTCCAAGGTAACACATTTACAACTAGCTAAAAAGCAAACAATGCCAGCACATCACCAATTCCCACCTCCCCACAATGCAGGGGCTGTGGAATGGAAAAGCTGTGGGAAAGGCTGTCAGTGCTCACTGAACACTGCAGGATACCAGCCAGTCACAATCCCCAGGTGTGTGAGGAGCACTGAACACTTGATGTTTGTCATTTAAACACACCTGCCCGTCATGGCAGTGCTGAATACCAGGACTCCCATTTTAAAAATCAGACTGAAAAGGTTGAAAATTGTTCCCCAAAATTTTTTTTATGCTAAGAAGAAAATGCAAAGTTAGGGAACTGAAATCAGCTTTATCACAAACCTTCCATGTGTTTTAGTTACACACCCTAGTCTTTCTTTAGTTTTTGTTGATGAAAGGATTTCCACATCTAGAAAAAAAGGTTTTCTAAGGATAAACTGCAAGAAATCAAATACTTTCCTCATTCCAAGACTTTCTGCAAACAACAGTCTGATGNTCTAAGGATGAACTGCAAGAAATCAAATACTTTCCTCATTCCAAGACTTTCTGCAAACAACAGTCTGATGTTTTATCCTGGAGTAACTTCTGTGCTATAGAGGAAATCAAACTAGAACATCTACCAATGCTTCTGGTCTTATGATCTGTGCCACATACAGAGATTGACGGTGAACTAACAGAAGGCCTGGAAGATTCCCTAAAACACCATGAGGAACTGTGGACTTCTCCACAGGGTCACCATGCAAAGAAAGCACTATCTGAGCAAACAGGATACTGGTGACATGCATGGCCATGGACATGCTCTTCCCTTTAGCTTGTGTGGTGGGTGGGGAGCAGCGTGGTGAGAAACAGAAGCTGAGCAGAACAGCAAGAAAGATTCTGCTGCTGCAA
>WBNQ01075948.1:0-17042 GCA_013401375.1 Spizella passerina
AATCCTTTTTTTTTTCTAAATAAAAGGAAAATGTCTAATAAATAACAGAACCCTGGCATGAGTCTTTGAGGAAGATGCTAACAATGCCAGGTAATTTCCACAGAAATGGACTTGTACATAACAGCACATATCTATACATAGTATTTCTTTACCCTATTTAAATGTATCCCTCTAAAGAGATTCCAAACCCAAACTTACAAATCCTCTGCATTAAAATATTAACTGACTTCAAATTTTTTATTTAACTAGCAGATGATTCAGGAGTTTTATCAGGGTGAGTGGAGTGGAGCAGGAACCATGTGGATTCCAACAAGATGAAAGAAAATCAAGAGAAATAACTGATTCTTACTAATGCTTGAAAAATGGTATGAACCACGGCTCATGCAAGAAGGGCTGGCTCTTCAGTTGGCTGCTTGTTCATCCCCATTTTTCAGTCCTCCCACTCCACCTAATTTAACTAGCGACTTTTATAAATTGGCCAATAAATTATTGTAAAAAGGAGAATATACCTCCTGTGTCAATAAATGATAGCTGAAAATTTCCTAATGGGCCTGGTACGTGGGAAGAGGCTAACTTTGTACAACGTGCTGCATGGTTTGTTATCCACAGCTTCTGCATCTCAGGAAGAGCCCAATGGGCAAATATAGCCCAAAAAATAATGGGAATGTACATGGTGGTTCTATCTCCCCAATACTCCTGAGAGTAAGTGAAAATTAATCTTGCAAATGCTTTCACACAAGTTACCTTGTATGTGAAAGCACACGAGTTCCTGAAAGGAATACATTAACCAAACTGAGAAAAGTCTTTCATAAGTAAGAAAGACTAAGAGAACAGAAGTGCTGGCAGTTAGCTGCCTTTATTTTATCAGCAGACCAGATACTACTCCAATTCCACTCCACATGACTTAGCAGCAGCAGAGCCCCTCCAAAAGCCCTGCCTTTTTCCACATCATTAATATCCCCCACATCATGTGCCAACGCACAGTGACCATCGCAAGATAAACAACGTTAATGCAACGCAACAGCCACACTTAAAATCCACATTTATTGTCAGATCAGCCCCACTCCCTGCTTGAGTCACAATCTAATCTGCCACAGCAGCTGCAGACAGTGCAAATGCCACAGGAGCCAAAGTGGAGCATGTCACAGGGCATTGACTTTTAGACTTACAACAGGGGCAGACATTGAAAAGTTCGCTGGAAAGTGATCAGAGACATTTGTGTGATTATTGCAAGGTACAGCTCCTCTGATTACATCACCAATCCCACACTCACTGCATTAAAACGTCCCATTTTCAACTAGGCAAGCAAGATTCAGCAGACTCCACAGAGTGCACAGTGGCAGTAAAGAAAACCTACAATTTTAGAGCCTCCTACCAGGACCAGATGTCACTCTCGAGAGATTTGCAAAAAGCATCTGCAATTAAGAGAAGGGATGAAAAGAATTACTACACCCCCCCCCTATTGATGTCAACTGGAGCCAGCTTAAATCTCCATGCACTGTCTGCAAGAGCTACTCCCACAATACTTTCTGAGCTTGTATTTTTCTGTTGTTTTTAGTAAGTGTATTCGTTTGAAAGTGACAGCAACTCTGGGTTTGTTCATGTGCCGAGGCTCCAAACACAGGAGGGACGGACTCACCCAGGCAGGGATGGTATTGCATCACCTTGTCCAGTGCCAAGCACTCCCAGCACTTCATTCCTGCTCTGGGTCACGTTTGAAAGCAGCGTGTCCCTATACCCTGAGCTCCTTTATTGTTGAGTGTATCGCTTTCCCTGAGCGGCCTCTCCTCTCAACCTTGTTCTCAGGCCTTCACAACTGCTTCATTAGCTTCTCTGAAATAGAAATGGTTACAGCAATACAGCTGTTCACCCAGTCATCAAGCTGTGTCGACCTCCCAAGGTATGCAGCCAGTGCTGGCCAACAGATCACACAACACACAACGTGACCTAAGCCAGGCTCTGAGTTTTACCTCAGAGACAAAAATAATCTGTGGCTCAGGCAATTCCACTTCACATCGTTGAACCCCTTCTCCACTTTCTTCCCCCAGTAAAATCTACTTTATTCCTGAGATGCCTCTTCTCTGACTTTCTCACTCTTTTCAGTCCTTACCTACCCCTTGGCACGTTCCTGAAATAATCATTCTCTTTTGAGGTGTGCTGCTAGAAAAAGATTAGAAAATAGGTTTGGAAGGAAGAAATCCCTACATACAACTGTATCATCACATAGCAAAGTGCAGCAACAACCATGAATGACTGGGGAAGGAGAATACACTCCTGCCAAATTCCCTAATACAATAAGAAAACGATCTTTTCCTAGGTGTAAAGACAAATGACTTGTCAAAAACTGGAATTTCTGCCTAAAATCCTATTTTGGAACTTAATGAAGTAGAAATGCCAATGTTCCCTGGAAAGAAAAGAAATGAGCCCCATCCTGAAACAGCATCAGTGTCCTTGCTTTGCTGCGCTAATCAGAACCACCCAGGCTCCATCTCCTCTTCAACCCTTCCTCCACCATTCTGAAATACAAAGATATAGCACATTCAAATTTCATGTTCTTTCATTAGCAGCCAGGAACTGACAACAATTAAAATTGCTGTGCCATGAGTGATGCTTAAAAGGTCTAAAAAGTTATTTGGTTTTCAACTGAAAGCAATGGGTGAATTTCAAATTGAGTGAAAAGAATATTACAATGCCAGCAGCCACTTCATAAAATGATGGCTGCCTCTAAACCTCTCACCAAAATTCACCATTTAATCTGTTAATGGATGTGTATGTCAAAAGGAAACTGAACAACTGACTCAGTAGCATTTGGGTAAGAAAACCTTTTTCAGACATTGTCCAACCCTACAATCCACTTTCTGTCATTAGAAGCTATTTCTACAGGGCTCTGCTTGGAGGATAGCACAACTAGGAGAGGAAGTGACCTGCATTGGAACAACAAATATACCTGGTGTGAAAGCAGTAACTTTAAAAGCCTTTCAGAAATGCAGAGTGTTATTTAGTAAATCATACACCACAAAGCTGCCCCCCAGAGCTGCATGTCATTTTGATAAATTAACTGGGAAAACTTGAAGCATAAGAAAGTCAAAGGCAGACCCCAGACTACAGCAATCATGCTTGAATGCCACATAAAATACTTCCCACAATAAAAGTGGTGCTTGCTACTGATTAACGTTTAAGATAATTTTGAACCTGGTCAAGGTCAGCAGTTGCATAATGTGTTCAGGTTTTCTGCATTTCGGTGCTCACAATAGGAGTGATACTCAAAGTGTAAATCTCTGGGGAATACCTGCCTCACACTGCCTGGGATTCAGCATCTCTGCAAGCTGGCTTGCCAAAGAAGAAGGGATAACTTGTTCAGGGAGAATTTAGGCAAAACACAGCATTTTGTTCGTGTGAATTTCTCCATAGATTAAAGTAACGCTGTACAACACGTGAGAGGCCAAGATGAGCTTGGTACCAATTTAACCTGGGGACGGAGGAAGATTGCTGCAAGGAGAGCACAGGGCTCACACAAATGCCCATGGTGGTCAGAAGCCCTCCATGCACAGCACCCTGTTTCTCTCCAGGGGCTGGTGAGCCCAGAACTTTTTGGGAGTCAGAGATTGACAAATCATCCAGTCCTTGCCAGGGCACCTTCCCTTTGCTCTGACTTCATTTACTATAATTGTACCACTTCTCTTACAAAGAAATCCTTCCACAAGTCCAGTTCTGATGCCACCTCTCCATCATGAGTTTAACACAACTCCCCAGGTGTTGCTGGTGCTTGTCAGCTTCCAAAACAAATTTTTCACATCTGAGCAAGGTTTTAGACTGCAGCACTGCCTCATGAACAGGGCTGTGCTGCCATTATCCAGAATACCAAAAGGTGGCTGGGTGACTGGGCACTGCTGCTGGAAGCCTCTCCAAGGGCACAACTGGTTTCCAGTGGCACATCCAGGCATCTCTAACTTCCTGGAAGATGGTATTGCTTTGCCTTCCGTTTCTGACTATCTCTTCAGCAAAACCAATAAATAAAGCACATTACTCTGAGTCTAAAGGGAGCTGCCACAGCCAGCAGTTTCTCTTCCCATCCTTCTTTCCCCACTTGGATGCCAAGGGTGCAGCACAATGGGAGGCCATCAGAGGGGAGAACGGCTCCCACCTCCTGTAGTCCATTCCTGCTGGCACATTCCCACGCCCCCGGGCCCAGGAGGTGCCAAAGGAGCCAGCCATGCTCACGCACTGCCCTTTGTAAAAACATAACCCCAGGGAGGGGAAAAGAGAGCATTACTTTTCACAGAGAGTAAACACCGTGACTCAGTTTGATTTCCCAGGCATCCTGACTAATTCAGTCCTGGAGGAAGGAAAAAAAAAACCCACAGGATTTTCTTTCTTTTCTACCAACCTTTCTAAAAGAATCCAGTATTCCATCTGCCAGTTTTTCTTTGCCTAGGTAATACCTCTGACAGCAACACCATTAATCTTATATGAACCCCAGCAGTTCTTGCAAGGCCGGGCTGTAGGACTCTGCCCATCACAAGCAGCTGAACTTCAGACATGTAAGATGCATTCAAAACAGCACAGCCACCCTAAAGTCTACAAAAAGTTCACTTCTCCTGATCAGCATCCTTGTTGGAGGCTGCTGAGCAACCTCACTCAGCTCCCCTCCTGAAGGCAGCCCCAATGGCTCCACCACACAACCTGGAGCCAGGCTCCTCTTGGGTTTGGCTCAGATGGGCCTTAAACTGGGGTCCCAGTTATCTCATTTTTCCGCTTGACTGTGCAGCGCAATCAAAAACTGCTCTGTTTTATTTTGCATTAGACTTTGGGCATTGCCTTCCTGCTTCTGGTACCATAAATTAAAAACAGACGGGGAAAATAACCATCACAGCTCTCTGCAGAGCACTTGTGGCAGGCAGCTCTTAGTAGGCATTGAGTTTTATAGTCCTAATGTTCATTTCCCTCTTTCCCAAACCCTCAACTACTGCACATTGCTCTGCTTTCCTCAAACTCCTCTCAAGAGTGCTGCTTTCTCTCCCCCTCCTGGCCTTTCTTCCCTCACCCCCTTTGACCACCACCCCTGCCCAGCAGACTCCACAGGCTCTCTGGGCAGCCCTAAATGGAAATTATCCTTCTCAGCCTCCACATTTCAATTGCTTTTTGGTTCAAGAGTCCACACTGTGCTGTTTGCTTCATTTAAGCCAGCGCTTGCCTTCCTGTTCTGTGGACTCGAATGCCGTGGACAGTGAGCAATGCAAATCCTACCTGCTCCAGCTGGTCCTGTGCATCCTTTCTGCTGCTGGAGGCACCATCAGCATCTTCCTAGGGCAGCAACTTCCTTCCATTCCCCGTCACCCTCAGGCAGCAAAACAAGATCCTTGCCCCCATGCACTTACCGATATCGTAGAAGCAGCCAGGGAATAATGTGCTCTGACTCCATGATTCAGAATGCTGAACAGTTGTTTTATTAAAACTATACTATATTACTGTAATACTATATTAAAACTACACTAAAGAAAAATCCTTGACTGTCCCCAGACAGTCACAACACAGCTTTGAGTGATTGGCTAATCACTCAAAACAACTTTCACCCGTGTCCAATTAACAAATCACTTCAGGTAAACACTCTCCATAACACATTCCACATGTGCAAAACAACAGGAGCAGTGAATAGAGATAAGAATTGTTTTCTCTTCTTCTCTGAAGTTCTCACTGCCTTCCCGGGAAAACTCCTGGGAGAGAAAATTACGTCTCTCTCTGTTCAGAGAATGTGAATATCACATACAGAAGCCATCCTCTGTCTCTAATTTACCTCTGCTTACACCAAAATTAACACCTGAGCATTGTGGCTTTTGGTTATCCACAGAATAAGCAAACCATCTCAAATATCCTCAGACCACCTTCCAGTACCTACAGAGTGCTACAATAAAGCCAAGGGGAGATGTTTTCAAGAGCATGGAGTGACAGGACAGTGGGGAATGGTTTAACCCTGACAGAGGGCAGGTTTAGCTATAGGAAAGAAATCCTTCCTGTGAGAGTGCTGGCACAGGCTGCCCAGAGAAGCTGGGGCTGTCCCATCCCTGGAAGCGTCCAAGGCCAGGTTGGACAGGGCTTGGAGAAACCTGGGATGGTGGAAGGTGTTCTTGCCCATGGCAGAGTGTGGCACTGGATGATCTTTAAGGTCCTTCCAACCCAAACCATTCTGTGATCCTATAATGAATCTATGAAAATAGTTCTCCTGTCTTTTTTTGGAAATATTTTCTTTTGGCCCTATAAGCCTTATGTGTAAGGAATATTTCCTTAACATAAATACCTATCCAAAGAAAGAAAACTGTTTTTTTTTTTAAAAAGTCACATGTACATCTGATTGCTTTTCTACTGCCTTGTTTTTCTGTAGCCTGGATGTCAAAGCACCTAGGAACTGAGTTTGATATATCTTCTCAGGTTTCCTGATGCTATTTGTGATAAAAAAATAAACACAGGGGATTATTTACTCAAAAATTACTCAGGAAATGCCATTAATCTCTGGCTTCCAGCAGTGCCTTGCCCAGTTTAGATTTTTGCAACGGTTCTTGGTCACAACTGAGGCTGTCAAACACCTGACACAGCATGAGCACAGCCAGCAGCTTCCTGAATTTTGATTTAATGCTGCCAAATGAACTAGTAAGAGGGGTGGGAGGAGAAAAAAGAAACCAAACAAACAACAAAAAAGTGAAATTAATCCGCCCGGAGTCACAAAAACTCCCTTCTTGTGCACTTTTAAAACAAAAAAAGTGCCCATACTCGGGTTTCTGTTCCCCAGCCCCTCAGCTGGGGTTGGATACACAAATGCCTTTCAAGTGGCCCATTTTTCTGCAGGGGAAATTGTTCCCTGCCCAATCCCCAGGCAGGGGTGCTGCTGGCCAGCCCCTTGCCCGTGAATCGGCGTCTGTGCCCCCAAATCAATAGCGGTCTGTGCACACACAGAGCTGTGTCAGTGCAGGCCCAGCCTGGCCAGCCTCAATGCTCTGCTTCACTCCTCAAAGGTCTGCACTCCCCACTGAGCCCTGAGCAGGGTAAAACAAACCCTGGCTCAGGCAGGGAGGAGGGTGGAAGGGACTACACAAATTGATGCTTTGCTGGAGCATCCTCGGCGGTGACGAGGGCTGTTTCTCCAGGGTTATCTCATTTGGAGAAACCCAGCTTGCAGAGATCTCAGCCAGCACAATCAGCAAGCTGTGCCTAATATTATAGATCTGGATCTGCTGCTCTGCTTCAGAAAGGTCAGTGCTATATGGTGTGTCACAATGAGCTCATTGTTCTGCTGTTGAGTAGGGACCACGCTTTAATTTTGGTATTGATGAAATAATGAAAGAACCATTTCCATAGAAAACCACAAGAATTAATCAACCAGAACACAAGGACCCTCATAACCTGCTTTCAACCAGAGAATTCACTTTGAACTCAAGGACATCCTAATTCTGGTACCTGGAGCACCACATCTCTGACAAAACAAGCCAAAACAGAGAAAGGCAGCCATGCTCTGCATGCACATTGCTGTGCATTATCTCACATTTATTTATTAACATGCATCCCTTCCCCAAGCACACTCCTTAAAGGTCTTCCAGCTACACATTGTAATCAACAGGTCTTATCTTTGCTACCTGCCTGGTGGATTAGGCACAAACCTTCCTGTCAGACAGAAGCCAAGTAACCATGACTACATGTAGAAACAGGTCTGCAGCCTTCAGACTTTTCCACCAATCTGAACAAGGCTGCTCTGGTTTATAACTTTTAAATTGCATTGCTCTCCAAGTCTCAAGTGTAATTAATTTACAGATATGACCTTCATTTCACCTAAAAACAATTTAAAAATATTTCTAAGGCAAATGTCACGTGAGCCTCAGGATGAAAGGATGTCTCAGCCCGTTTCCCTAAAAAAGCAAAAAGACTCCTCTCAAATATTTTTGAGCACTTTTGCTTTCAGGGATCCTACTCCCCATGTAATAATCATTGCCCCAGGACTCCTCTGCCTTGGAGATGGTGAGAAGAACAGCAGAAACAGCTGAACTCTATCAGCAGCAGAACAATCTTGTTCTTCTCTTCAACCACAGGTGAAGCCTCTGAAAGGTCTGAAGGAAAAACACATTCATGCTCTTGCAAAAAAGAAAAAAAGGATGGAGATCACTTCTACTTGTTCCAAATAACACAGAATTCTGAGTGCTGTGGTGCTGGAGCAACACACAAAATAAGGCTGCTAAGTCAGGATTTGAAGGCTGACTTGGCTTAAGCTTGGCTTAAACTACTGAATAGAAAAATATTATCTTTAATAGGCTTTACTGAATCTCAGCCACATTATTCATCCACAGAGTTTGGGCTCATAGCTCTAAACCTCTTTAGCAGCAGCAAGATCCCTGTATTTGAGCAACAGCTTTAAAAAGCCAACATTTGTTTGGGCTTACAAACACACTTAAGCCTGTTCTTCAAACAGCAGTTGATGAAAACAGTGCTTCTCAATTAAACCAGCATATATTAACATTTATTAATTTCCTCTCCCTCCTTTGGCTTAGTCTCAGGGTGACAAACAGGCCACAAAGACATCAGCCAGCTCCCGATGCCTCAGGTGCAGAAAAGGACCTGCCTTCTGCTGGAGCCAGGACAGAGGGAATTGTGTGTCCCCCAGCAGTGGGGTGTCACCTGCCTTAGCACAGGCTGACCTCTGATGCCCTGAAATGCAGAAAGCTGGCTGTCATACTTGGAAAACCAGAACTTGCACAAGAGGCATTAAGACATTCCTGGCAGGTAATGAGGTGCTAGAGCAAAAGCCCTCCAGATACAGAAATTACTCATTTCTACTCCATCAGGTCATGGGAACATGGCAAAGCTAGGATGTACAATTGAAAAACAAACAAAAATCCAGTCTGTGATGTGCTTTATATCATGCCTCAGACATTAAAATACAAGTGTAAATTTGGCTTTTCCTTTTTCCAGTGAAGAGCTTCAAATCCAGCCCCAGTGCTGCCTCTGGTTCACTGCTGTCTGCAGAACAAAGATGCTGCAGTGTGTAGCACCAGAAATGCTCCCACAGCATCAAGTGACTGAAAGGAAGAGGTTTTTCAGGAGAAAAAAGGGAGTAACATGTTTATTGTATAATGACACAGTGTATATACACTGAAGAAAAAAGAACTGAAGTGCTGCTTTCTTTCTTCCTCCTGAAGTCAAGGAGGACAGAAACCCTCTCTCCATCAAAGTGATTCCAGACAGCACCAAAAGCTGCTGCCACTGAAAAGCACAGGCTTGTAGATGACCAGAATATATCTTGTTCTCCAGGAAAAGAGCGTGTCAAAGTTTTAAGGCCTTGTTGAGAGTCATGAGATCACATTCTCCCTTTCCTTTAAACTATCAGAAGAACTGTAAACCTGATGTAAAGTGTCATTTAAAAAAAAAAAACAAACCAAAGGCTTGCAGACATCAAAAGCAGTGCAATGCAAACTTCAATATTTGCTTCCTAGAAGCAGCCATATAACAAGGTAAGGAAACACACCTATGAGTTGCAAAATAAACTCTTAACTGCACCATTTACAGTTCTGCCCCTGAGCTCCTGTATTTCAATATATAAACCAGAAAGATAATCTCCATATGCTTTCTCTTCAGAACTTAACAAAAAAAAAAANAGGTAATGAGGTGCTAGAGCAAAAGCCCTCCAGATACAGAAATTACTCATTTCTACTCCATCAGGTCATGGGAACATGGCAAAGCTAGGATGTACAATTGAAAAACAAACAAAAATCCAGTCTGTGATGTGCTTTATATCATGCCTCACACATTAAAATACAAGTGTAAATTTGGCTTTTCCTTTTTCCAGTGAAGAGCTTCAAATCCAGCCCCAGTGCTGCCTCTGGTTCACTGCTGTCTGCAGAACAAAGATGCTGCAGTGTGTAGCACCAGAAATGCTCCCACAGCATCAAGTGACTGAAAGGAAGAGGTTTTTCAGGAGAAAAAAGGGAGTAACATGTTTATTGTATAATGACACAGTGTATATACACTGAAGAAAAAAGAACTGAAGTGCTGCTTTCTTTCTTCCTCCTGAAGTCAAGGAGGACAGAAACCCTCTCTCCATCAAAGTGATTCCAGACAGCACCAAAAGCTGCTGCCACTGAAAAGCACAGGCTTGTAGATGACCAGAATATATCTTGTTCTCCAGGAAAAGAGCGTGTCAAAGTTTTAAGGCCTTGTTGAGAGTCATGAGATCACATTCTCCCTTTCCTTTAAACTATCAGAAGAACTGTAAACCTGATGTAAAGTGTCATTTAAAAAAAAAAAACAAACCAAAGGCTTGCAGACATCAAAAGCAGTGCAATGCAAACTTCAATATTTGCTTCCTAGAAGCAGCCATATAACAAGGTAAGGAAACACACCTATGAGTTGCAAAATAAACTCTTAACTGCACCATTTACAGTTCTGCCCCTGAGCTCCTGTATTTCAATATATAAACCAGAAAGATAATCTCCATATGCTTTCTCTTCAGAACTTAACAAAAAAAAAAAGAGATAAATGAATGCATTTTATGGCCATTTACTGGGTTATTTCCTATCTTATATTGCAGATTTTCTGGAACTTCTCTGTACCAGCTCAGTCAGGAAGGTTGCTGGCCTAGAGCCCCAAAATCTCCCTAACCATTATACCAACAAAGAGGGAAGATTTTGGCCAACTGGCACAACTGCTCACCACACAAATGGGACAGAAGTTATTAATGAAAATTAAGAAGCAACACAAAATTAGAGGGAGCAATGCCTTGTCCCCAGTTAAGTCAATAGCCATGTTAAAACTGACAATGGTGAGATAAGAACACAAGTAATTGCAATTAAATACTTTTTTCCTTTTTGAAGTTCAGGCTACAATATATTAATTTACTGTTCATCTGACAGGACAATCTGGCTGAAATTTATTTAATGAGGAGAATAAGAGGGAGAAACAAATGAGGCAGGACAGCAGCAGAAGGTTCATGGTGGGTTGAAAAGAGGAGAGAAAAGCAGGGATGTGATTATTTCTCCATATGTCTGCAAGAACTGAACTTGAGCAAAACTAAAGATTTCACAGAGCTGATGGACCCTTAAGATGGGAAGCAGTTTGTTCCCCCAAATAAAATCAGATGAGGTGGATTTAGTATGGAGGTTTTCCCAGGATCTCAGAGAGGAAGTCAGGCAGAAAAAGGCTGTCCAGCATGCAAGGAAACTTCCTCCCCCATCCAACACTCCACATGCCTTGGATGGAAATATCCCAGGGCAGGAAAAGCAGGTGGGACAGCTGTACCCACATGTTGGAGAATTTTGCTCAGACATGGCTTGAAGGAAAAAAGGCCATGAAGGCATACAGCTGATTGAGGAGTAAAAGGCAGCTGTAAGCAGCTAATTCTCAGGCCTAGTTCTCAGGCCTGTTCTGGTAAACAGCAAANGCGTTCGATGCATCATCGTATGGTCGTCTCCCTTCACCTTCCTCACCCACATGTACAGCACCCTGCTCCAGGCACCTTTCCCTGCTCCCACACCAGCTAAGGGAGCTCAGCACTGCCAAGGGACCTGGACAATGAAACACAGCCCCACACAGGCCCCAACATCCACATGCATTTGGGAATTTCAGAGCAGATCCAACACAATCCTGTGGATTAAAGGCTGCTGAGCCACTCAAGAGCTTTAGCTGCTCTCAACTAAAGCTGATTTGGAGCACGCCATGCAGTGGAGTTCCAGCCCAAAGAAGTACCTGAGAACAGGCACCACAGCAGAAACCCAAACTCAGTAAGTGGGGACAGCAAAGTCTCTTCAAAAACACCCTCCAGATGTGATGTGACCCAGAACAGTGACAAGAAAAACTTCTCCCTAGGAAGAAGCACAGATGCATCAACAGGGAAGCCTAACTGAGCATGCTGCCCAGGGCTGACCTGTCCCAAGACCAAATGCAGCTGCATAAAACTGGGTGTAACTTTTAATTCCAATGAAGAATGCCCTATTCACAGCCATGTGAATAGTGCCAGCCTGGGCAGATGATGGCGTGTAGCAATCAGCAGACTGTACATCCATCCCTGTACAAGCAACCACAGTCATTTACCAGCTTGGACACTGCAGTGGAAAGCACTTTCCATTTGGAGGAGTCCAGAATATACCAAAATTTGTTCTTTTCTTCTGCAGTGTTGAGCTGGGTTACAATAACAGTCAGAGCTGCACCAACTCCTTTTACTCTCTCAGATAATGTGCCTTGCACTGCCGTATTAGAAATGGATGTGCTATTCAGCTCTTGGATTTATTCAGGTAATATCAATTCAAGCTGATTGCAACCTATTGAAAGGGCAACTGCTGGACACACATTTAAATTAAACTATCTGTTGTGACACCGTGATAAATTTAGACTGGCTCCAGGACCAGTGTTTTCTCCATACATCACTTCACAGGAATGCTCTGTGCCACTGAAAACCTCTGGCAGTCCTTAAATTGCTGTTGTGTCAGTTTCCCCCAAACTTAGCCTTTTGAACAGCACTGGAAAATCCTACAGAGGTGAGAGAAAGTGTTGCTAACACTGCCTGGACATGCAGAGCAATTGCTGCTGGCTTATCTTCCACTTTCCCTGCCCCAGTCAGAAACGTCCCCACCATTTTTCTGTAAACACACACACACAATAAAAAGTAACAAAACCAAAAAAAGGGCACCTAATGCTACAAAAACAATACCTACAGAAACTCTAGATGGTTTGCAAGGCTGCCCATTTAATAAAGTGAGCACCAGAGGCCCAGAGAGCTCCTTGCTGTGGATTTGCAAAGTGCTGCTTCTTCCCCATCTGTGCAGTAGACAGCTGACATCACATGGGTGGTTTTTGGGAGGCAGTGTGCTGAATTTCCACCCTTCTATGACTCAGGTATGAACACCCCAGAAAATTAATTTATCCTTAGACATTTGTCCCCAAAGGCAAATTATTTTCCCTATGAAGCTCACAGAGCTACCAGAACACCACGTAAATGAATGTTCTCCATTATGAGGGCAACTAACCCCATTAAAAAAAAATAAATAAACCAACACACAACCTGCACATTACATTTCCTGCATGTGTTTTCACATATACTACTGCTCTGCATGTTTAAGCAGCAAATAAATCAGTTCCTCACACTAAGGTTTCAATGCAGGAATACACTAATTGGGAATTTAATCCATTTGTGGTCTGTGCAATCAAAAATGTGTAAGAGAAGCTTCAATTTCTTGATTCCCCAGGTTTGTTCCTCTTGGGAGCCAGCAAAACACAGCAGTGAGGAATGTGGCAGCCAGGAATGCCAGGATGCTATCTGGCAGTATTTTGTGAGCATGGTAAACACAGACACCTCTGCTTGCTCCTACATCAATCTGACCAGCTCAAAAATCACATAGGTGTAGGAGAAAAGAGAATGACCTCATTAAACTTTCCATCTCATACCAGCTCAGAAGTGGACAAAACTCGAAGCACCCCTTACAAGATGTTTTGGATGACAGCTGGATGTCATTTTGCCTTTCACACTGGAAGTTCACAGAGGATTTTCACTATAAAGATTTCTGATACCTGCACACTGCTAGTGCAAGAGAACACGTGTGTCAATGCTGTGCCCACGAAACCAGATACAAAAAAATTACAATAACACACAGTAAGTAAGGAAATATATAATTTCAGGTTGCATTGAAAATATATTTAGCAACAGAGTACTAGATGGGAAAATCTTCCTTGGAGCAGAGTAGATGAAAGGTTCATGCAGTGATGCATAAGAGATAAGGACAGTTATTGCCTGTTTTCCATAAAACCGGGGTCCTTGTTCTGGCACTATCACCTCAGCCAACCTTTCCTCCCAGCTGATAGAACACCTAACCCCAGGGTGGTTTCCCAACAAAGAGGGGAGCAATAACAAACACAGAATGCTTTGTAGGAGGTGCAGTGCAGTAGGGGAATGAGACCAACCCACATTCAGGCTTTTCTGAGCTGTGATTTGTCTGTGGAAAGTAAAGCAAACAAATGAGCCATCCCTCCATGCTGCATCTCCTGCAGCAGCCCTGAGGAGTGGCCTCTCCACAGCAACATGAGGCTCCATCCTTGGGCAGCCTCTTTGGGATCATCAGGGGCAAGGGAAGTCACTGCTGCCTTTAATTCCTGCTGGGCACAACGAGGATCAAACAGGCAGTGACAGGCTCACAGGCGAGCACATGTGGGATTTGTTATCTCATCAGAGATTCTCCACATCATGCCTGAAAAATTATCCTTAGGACAGTCTGCCTTGCCAGGGTCTCTCAAATGTGTTCTTCTGCCTAAACAACCCAGGTCTGAAATGGAGCAAGAATACTCTTGGCCTGAAGATTCCTCCAAATCGTAGAGATTTCCCCTTATGGCTGAACAGTGTGCAAACACAAAGCCAGAAAGGAACCACTTGGTCAGAAGCAAGGAAATCCCTCTGGCTGTTCTGGATGGCTCAAGCCCCTGCCAGGGGCCTCAGAGACCTTGGCACAGAGCCCAAGGCCCCTGTGACTTTGATTTTGACCCATGGGAAAAATTACCAACCTTATATGAGGATTTACAAGCCACAAAAGTTTAAGTAGAATGACAGTTTGTCACAGGCTGAAAAGTAGAATTTTGGGGTTTTTAGAATGGGGGCTGAGGGTCCCAAGATGGAGGAATTTGGGCATGCCCTGTCCTTCTTTCTCCTCCTTCTTAGCCTCCATCTTTTGGGTGATGGTGGCACTTTTGGATTGGTTTAAGGTAGGAACACACTGTCTACCATAGCTGATAGGTATTGGAAAATAATTGTAAATAAAGTACACGTAGTTTTTGGTATAAAAAGGCAACACCACCCTGAATGGATGTCAGCAGGCCAGGGAAAGAATGTTGTAGATAACAAAAAATAAACAACCTTGAAAACCAGAAGAGAAGAATTCTGACCCCTTCTTTGGTTGCCAGACTGGGAAAAAACTCTCTGACACATCTTGGGGTCAGCCAGGACCAGAGAGACCCCCAAGACCACTTCTGAATACTTCTAGAAAACCATCATGCAGATGAGTTCCAGGAAGGAATAGGACCCCACTGTGTACTCTGCAGCTGCCAAGTGAGAGAAAGCAAAGCTCAGGTGGCAAAAGCAGCATCCACCACACAGCACAGCCAGGATATTCACACAGCCAAGCCCTGGGGATGAGAGCCCACAGGAACCCCTCCCAGACATCACCCTGGCTTTGTCATGGAGCAAAGGGGGCACCTTCTTCCTCTGGCATTAGAGAACAGCAGCACCTGGGCTTTGCCCATTGGGAAAGATTCCATCAGGAGATGAGAGCTCAAAGCATCATTACCTCTGTGCTGGAAGGAGTGGGAAAGCCCTTCTGGAGCTCCCCCAGGGGTTGCTCCAGCACTGTGGCTTGCAAAGAGCAGCCCAGCCCATTGGCTTCCACCTGGCTGCTCTCATGAGCAGTTTGTCTCCCATAACTAAATACAGGAACTGCGCACAGAGCTGTTAAGTTGGCTTCCTGCTCTCTAACTTAGTAAAGGAGTAAAACCAACAAGCCAGTCACTTAGGAAGAAAAATGCCCTTTATACAGTCACTTAGGGAGAAAAAGAGCCTCTGAACTTTGAGGGACACAGCTAGATGCTGCATGAGTGTCCTAAAAGTTCTGAGGGACCACGTGGTCCCTCAGCTGTTTATCATCAGCTACCTCCAGCGTCAGCTTCTGGCAGCAAACGGTCCCTGGGTGTTGTGTTGCTTCAGGGCACCTCATCTCTGTTTTGCACTCTCCTCACTTCACTTTGCCCTTTCTCTATGCCTTACCCACCATAACTTTTCTTTTTTCTCCCCTTGTTCCTTCCCTCTACCAGCTAATGCATTTCCCTCACCCAAACCCTACTTTCTGCTCATTAGGAACACAGGAGCAGCTCCCCGTTATGCTGTATTTACTTTAATTATATTATTTAGCAACCAGATGTCTTTGTGAGCTCTGAATTCTTCCATGCAGACTATATTCCTTGATAATCAAGGGACAAAAAGTTGCAACTCCAGCTGTGACTCAAGGAATTTGTTTCCATTGGTAGGTGCTTAATAAACACCTCCTTACTAAGGAACCCTCCAAATAAACATATGAGTGCATTTATTTTCATTGCTTATGGGGACATCTCAGTGAAAATAGGATTTGGAGAAGAAACTACAGCCTAAGACTTCAGTGCCATACCACAGAGTTGCCATAGCCAATGATCCTAACAGCTACATGTAATCAAAAACTACCACTGAACACTCAATTCCTAAGTTAACTGAATATTGACCACATTTTTAATGCTGTCATTAAACCTCCTGAAGATACTGTAATATCATTCCTCAGCTCCTGGAGAGCACCTGCTGCCAGAGAGGTGATATGCAGAGGGGTTACCCCCACAGCAGCTCATACCCGCTCCAGACAGGAGATTGCTCACCTGTTCCTGCAGGTAGGAAGAAGGTACCCCTGATCAAAGTGAGGGGGGAAAAGCCTCCTACCTGATTTGGGTAACAGACACAGGCTACAGAAACAACTTCCACTTGATGCACTCCACAGCTTCACACCTGAGCTGAGCCTTTGGATGTTCCCACTGCATTATGGCTCTCACAAAAAAAAAAAAAGTCTATTTTTATCCAGAGGTCATACCCTGATGGCCTTGGGTAAATTTCAAGAGTTACTCTGTGCTTCCCTGGTTAAAAAATGAAGATAATTCAGGATCAAGTCTCAGACATGGCCAGGAGCAGCAGCTTTCTGCCAAGGAGGGATCAGAGAGTGGTTCTGGGCAGGGATCAGCTATGCCATGGACACAGGAAGGGATCAGAGTGGTTCTGGGCAGGGATCAGCCATGCCATGGGCACAGGAAGGATCAGAGAGTGGTTCTGAGTAGGGATGAGCCATGCCAGGGACAGATGAAAGGATCAGAGTGGTTCTGGGCAGGGATCAGCCATGCCATGGGCACAGGAAGGGATCAGAGCAGATCTGGGCAGGGATCAGCCATGCCAGGGGCACAGGAAGGATCAGAGTGGATCTGGGCAGGGATCAGCCATGCCATGGGCACAGGAAGGGATC
>WBNQ01075948.1:17564-32149 GCA_013401375.1 Spizella passerina
AGGGATCAGAGTGGTTCTGGGCAGGGATCAGCCATGCCATGGGCACATGGAGGGATCAGAGTGGTTCTGGGCAGGGATCAGCCATGCCAGGGGCACATGGAGGGATCAGAGTGGATCTGGGCAGGGATCAGCCATGCCACAGGCAGATGAAAGGATCAGAGAGTGTTTCTGGGCAGGGATCAGCCCATGGGCAGATGGGGGGATCAGAGGGTGAAGCATCCTCCATGCACCAGCCATGAGGCAGGCAGCCCTTGCTCACCTGCAGAAACAGGCAATGCAGGGCCTTAAGACACAACAGGCTTTGAATAAACTGGGAAGAGAGGGGAAAGCACCCTGAAGGGATGATCAAAGCAAGAGGCAGCAAAGATGACAACTGCAGCTGTGTGAGCACATGAGCCCCTCGCTACCCAAGTCCAGCACAGCTCCCTGCAGTTGCCTCACTGGGCCTCCATCAGGAAGCTTATTTACCAAGCCAGGGAATAATACATCACGTGCAATGTAATTTACTGCACAATTTCACAGCTGATCTAGAAAACCTCGTGTCACTGTGATTACCAGCCACAACCTCTGTGCCTGTCTTTTGAGCTGGATGTTTTGTGCTGCTTCATCAATAACCGTAGTATGGGACAAATCAGTTGGCTCCTTTTTTTGTTCTAAATCCCAAAAGATAACATTCTACTACCCTTCCCCATAATTGAATAAATCAACTCACAGCATGTTTATGATGATAAAATTACATTACATAATGATGCCTTTTTTTTTTTTTTTTTTTTTTTAGAACAGAAGGTAAAATAAACATGACCTACAATTGTTGGGCAATCTCTTCCCTGCCTGGAGGTTTTCATAAGGCAGGTACCCACACCCATCAGCAAGGATTCACTAACAGGTCAAAGAAATACACCAGATCAATGAACATGGATTTCCAGGGTTCCTCCTTGGCTGGCACAAGCCCTTGTTCCCCATTTTCCAGCAATCTACGGAAGAGCAGCAGAGGGCTGGAAAGCACTGCTTTAATTATCACCATAAGTCTCCCAGACAAGGTGCTTGAGATCTTTAGCTGCTTTAAACACTCCCCTGATAACAGGTAAGGGATCTGCTGAAAGAAAGGGTTTTCTGGGGGGGTGGAGGTGAGGCTGGGGAACACAGAGCTCCAAAACCAGCCCAAAAGGCAGCAAGAGAGCACACAGAAAACCTGAGCTGGCTTCATCCTGTTCTGATGAAGGTGCACCAGGGATGTGTTTGGAGCAGGTACCATCATTCATCTCTTCATATTTCTCAGAATTTTCTCCCAGTCCCTAGCAGCTCAGAGAGCAGAATCTCCTGAGCCACAGGTTGTTTCTCTGCCTCTAATGATTCCTTGTGGAATTTTCTTCCACAAATGTGTTCCTCACTGTATTTTAAAAGGTGTCAAAGATTTTAGTGGTGTTTAAATGAACTTGGGCTTAAAGCTGTCGCCACCATAAATAAGTGATTAATTCCAGCAGTGGGTTGTAGAGATTGATTTGGCTCCCCCCATCCAGAGCACAGAGACAAGCCAGCTTCCCTTGAAGAGGTGGCTGGACTGGTTAGGGCTGGACTGGTGACTAGTCCCACGTTTGGAACCAATTCCCCACTCATGGCAAAAGCATCACAGCAGATTCCAGCTCCTCCTCCTACTCCCCTCTCTCAGCTCTTCACCCCTGGAAAGCTACAGGGCTTCCTCAGGTTGAGACAGGGAAGGAGCCCCAACCACTGTGCCCACTGCAGGTGCTCCACTGAAAGCCATTTCCTTGGAGAGATCTGCTAGGCTACAGCCCCTCGCCTCTGCACATAAAACACCAGCTTGACAACCAACCTTGCATTGCAAGAGCAGGAGAAATGTTTGAACAGCACTTTGGGCCTACCATTGACCTGTACTTTTACACATTTCAGTACAACGCTGATGCCTCAGGTTTTGGCTTTTATATTTTTCAGATTCTGTGCTGCTTTAGTGTGTACTTCTGGGCTTTGTATTAGGGGATGGTGAGCTCTCTTCACAGAGCAGGGAGACAAAACAATTCCTTCTCTAGCTGGGGACCAAGGACAAATGATCCAAATCTCAGGCCCAATGTGGGCTGGAGAGAGAAAAACAAGCAGGATGGGACTTCACAACCAAAAGCTGTAACTGGACAATTAACTCCAATATGCAAACAGACCAGAACTTATAAAAGTGACCAGTCATCCAGTTTGGTGGCCATTTTGGGTTGTGCTACCCAAGGTGGATCTATTGAGGCCTCTTAATAAATCCCTACTTTAGCTCTGTCTAGTCTCTGTTCTAGATGAGCCTTCACAAGGTATCAACACAAAATCCAGAGCACAAAACCCACCAGCAAGTCACCAGGCTAAAGAAACCCACCCCCAAATCTCTACCTCTCTGCCCACTCCCTTCGTTTTGCGCCTTTGTTGGAATAATTTATTAATTAAATCTATTTTTAATTAGCCTACAGCTTGCCAGTTTGTGTGCCAGCAATAAAACAGCTTTTAGCAGGTGAACACCACTGCTATAGAGGGCTTCAGAATATCATCTGTGGTGATTTTTATGCTTGTGAATCCTGAACAGAAGCTGTGTGAGCATTGTGTGTGCCTTTGCCTCTCCTGCAGCATGGTGGCACGTGTCTGAGTGCCCACACACAGCAGGTTTCAGTATAACAGCAGTAACAGCTCAGAGGGTTGCTCAGAGCCCTTTTTTCTGAAGGCAAGCAGGTGGAGATGAATGATGATAAACAGAAAACGGGGAGATTCCAGTTCATGCTCCTGCTAAACTGCTCACTGACCCATTTTTAATGATTTAGAGGATCACACACAGAGCTTGACTCTTTATACAGAAAATGCTTAGAACAGTTAAACTATGCATAGAAACTCTAATGCAGAGGAGTCAGGGAAATCCCGGGGAGAACATTGAAGGAGGGCTGAGAAACCAGAGCCTGAGCTGGAGCTGCTGCACCCCCAGAGCCATCCCCAGCACTTGTGTCTGTTCCCTTCCAAGGTACAGGCTGTTCTGCCCAAGAAATTTTACAAATGCTCATTCCCAGGTGTTTCCAAGCAGACTTCCTACTTTTATGAAATAAAAACTACATGATGCACTTGTGTCTCAAGCCTCTCATCTCCTGCTACTATAATAGCCTTGGTCAGCACTCTCACAGGCTGGGACAGGCTGCTTGTGGGGGCTAAACAGTACAGAGAAGAACTAAGAAAGCTGCTGAACAAATACACATTCTGCCTTTGTAAACTGTATTTGTATTTCAAATTTCTATTGTGTTTGTATTTCATTTCCCACCTTTAAAAAGAACAAAAATACCAGAACCAACAAAACCAATTTTTTTTTCTTTTCCTACAAAGGCACTTAAATCAGCCTTTCCACCACTAGTCCATCACCCTGGTTTGTTAGAGCAAAATGTGCTGTAGCCATTTAACAGGCCCATAAGCACTGTGTGGCTTCTTCCAGGATAGAAATGGCACCAAGACTACAAAGGCAAAGCTGGGAGCAGGAGCAGACCATATAGCCAAGGACACATCAGTCTGGAAATGCAGGGAGAGACCAGTCCTTTTGGAGCAATTCAGCAGCTATCAGCCTGATTTCACTCCTATGTAGCTTCAGAAAACATAAATGTGATGGTTAACTTCGCAACACAGCATCCCATCACCCCCCTTGGTTCCCTATCGAAGGAAGGGGACCCGGACACCAGATGGTTCATCACAGGTCCAGTTTATTGAAGAAAGCATCAAACTCTTATACAGCAAATAATAAGCTTATGAATATTCTGTAAGCCAAGCAATCTATTGGTTAAACTATACCATTAACTCTTCCTCATTCCTTAGGGGTTACATCTCTCTTTTCTCATGTCTCTTTCACTATTTGTTATCCTACTACAGCTAGGCCCAAGGACACGCTATCTCACAGGTGCAGGACTTGGAATTAGCCACGGCTTTGTGCTTTTCCATTCTCTAGTCAGCTACATTCTCAACAGACACCCTGCCTGCAAAAAGGCCTCTGCCCTAGTTAGGACATCTTTACCAAATTAATTTGGCTGTGTCCTCTCTCCTCAAGCCACTCTTTGACAAAACTCTCCACAGTTCCCCACCCCACAGATCAGAAGACACACCTCAAGAGGCACCTGTGAGTCACTAGGGTGGATGCACAGGGTGTAAATGTTTTGTCTTATTTTAAAATGCACTGGTTTACCCCAGGGAGTTCACTCCCAGAAACAACCACCTTATTCTTGTACCCTTCTACCACCTCTCTGAATTATTAACCTCCAATTAGCAGGAAGAGCAAAACCATCCTCCAGGTGTGCTGGGATAAAATCACCTTAGCCAGGCCATTTCCATACTGTGCTGTTGTTCCCACTTTGTTTAAAATGCGTCCAGCTGCTTCAGAGGCACAGGCTGCTCCATAAAACCACCAGCAGGAGCTCTCTAAATCCCAGGCTCCTGCCCAGAGCTGTGTCCTGGGTGCCAGCACACTGCCAGGCACTAAGCTTTGCCATAAACCTTTGGGAAAAGCAATTCTTCATGTCTGATGGAAAACACCGTCCTTCCTCCATTTTCTCTGATAATTTGAGGCTGGACCATCACACAAGAGCATCTCAGTATTTTATAGAGGCAGCATAATAATTCACAAGTTAAAAAACCCCACCTCAGTGGCAGAGAGATCTCCAGTTCAACAAGACTGGTTTAACATTTCCCTGCTTTCCTACCACACGTATCATCTTTTTTTGTTCTTTAAATGCACCCGACATTTCATGCTCTAAGGACTAGCACAAGGTGAAGAGCTTTCCCCTTCTAAAGCACCTTGATGGGCCATCAACACTCAGGTGAGAAATGCTGCTGGGTGTTACCTGCAGGAGTTATTTAATCCATTTTGTAAAGGTTAGGACAAAATTAAGATCCAAGTTTCATGCTCTCGACGCTTCTTTTGTCTTTTTTTAATGGTATTTTTAAGAAATTATTGCTGCAATAAAGGAAAGGACAACTCCATGTCAGTGCTAGAAAACAAATTTATATCCCTGCTGTGACAAATGGGATGTGTCCCTGGTCAGAGGGGACACCTCAGCCCAGCCTCACTTAATGGCAGCTTCTCATCCTCTCCTGCCAGGCCAAGCTCCCATCTGGAGATTTGATATTTGCCTTCATGGCTGCTTCTTAATCAAATAGGGTACTTTCAGAATGAAATTACCGTGGTTGAATTACACATATAACACATCTCACTTCAAGGGCATAAGCCAACCATTAAATGATGGACATTAGAAAGAAACTTTTCCTTCTGAGCAAGTTATTACATCCCAATGGTGCCACTCACATTTCTGATGGAGAGCAACACTTTTGGCCCACACTGTCCATCTCCTGTGCACCTGCATCCTGCCTGGAACGTGGGATTTGCTCCTGTTTCCCACAGGGGAGGTGTCTGCAAGGCTCAGGCCTTGCAGGAGAGGTTTCCTCCTTGCAGAAAAGAAAGTGGGGGCACAACAAGGACCATGGTAGCACACAGGATTATTGATATTTAGCAGCTGCCCAAAGAGGCTGGGGTTCTCCAGCCCTGACCATGTACCAAGGATTTCACCATTGCCTTCAGCCACCCCAGGATGAAGCACATCAGAATCACATTAATTTATTGACCCCACAAGCATCTGATTTCCATTCTAGGGGAATGGGAGGGCTCCCCTCTCTGCAGAACACCACTGCAGCCATGTGCCACAGCTCTTTGTGGAATGATAGCAATTTAGGATCATGAAACCACCCAAAACTTGCCCCAGCAGCCCATGTGCCCACTGGGGGTTGGATCTGCTGCATAGTACCCAGGACTGCTCTGTCTGCGGGAGATTTGCCAAGATGAGACAAGGAGAGGTGTCACAGACCTGTTTAATGAAAAATCCTTTCCTTAGGATTGTTTCTCCTGAGAAGCTGAGAGGCCTCAGAAATGAAATGTAACCAATAATTATCTGCTGCTGTGGAATGCAACAGGTGCATCTGTGATTNTCTCTTCCCTCGTCCTGGAACCCCTGTGAAAACCACCACAGAGAGGCCCCTTCCCCAGCACTAATTCCACTCAAAATCCCTGGGAACCCCCACACTGTGACAGGCTCCAGATGAACACATTGCTGTGGCATGCACAAGGTAAAGGAAATGGTTCAGCTGAGGAGGCGGAGACCGAGATCAACTCATGAGCCATCATTTTTAGTGGCATTTCTCTCAAAGTGTAGTTACTTTCAAATTATTCATTATCCCAAGTTTTCTTTTCCTCCCAGCTTGAAGATAATACAAAAATAACTTGATTACACACATTTCCTATCAGTGACAACAGTACTGAAGTAAAAAAAAATTTCCTTGTTACTGTCTAGTGCTCAATTTTCCGATTTGATTTTTTCACGCATTTAATACTGCTTGTTAAGTAGCAATATAATCAAGAATGGCAAGTATGAAGACCATTTTTACAGCAATTAAATCATCTCTAAAGAAACCAGCAATAAAAAGAGTTGGAAAGAAAATCTGATCCTACTGGAAATCCATTTGTTTTAAAAAGGATAGACTTGTTAGAAAGGGAGCTGATTAAATCAGCTGAGGCACTGTATAAAATAATTGAGTGGGGGGGAATTGGGCTGGTTAATTATTGTGCTGTAAACATTATTACTGAAAACTTAAGTATTTGCAGAGCTTATGGTTGGGTGTTTGTTCTTGCAGTAATGAATCTGAGATTTCTGTCTGGAACAACAGGTGTATATAATACAATATAATAATACAATAATGCATAGAATTCTTAAATATTGCAAAATTTGGACAGAGCTCATCTCTTATTTCTTTCAGCAATAGATGTGTTGGGGAACTATTTTGACCAGGCAGGTGAAAGCTACAGGACCCATTTCTGGGCATAAAGGAGACTATAGGGGAATACAGTATTCTGATAAAATCACCCCAAGACACACAGACATACACATTTAGGCACACTGAATCACTGCAATCATTTTGGGGATCATTAAAAAAAAAAGGAAACCTAAAAAGAGACAGACTCTGAAAATCCCAGATGACACAAAAAAGGCTTACAAAATGGGGATGTCATTCTTTCCCATGTTTTGCACAGACCTTCCAGGCCCACAATTCCTTAACTCCTTTGGGCAAGGGGAGAGGAAAAGCTGGCAAGCAGGGAGAAGGGGAAAGCTGTCCCAGTCCAAAGCCACAGCAAACTGGGAGGAAGGAAAGACATTTAAAATAAAGGAGAACAGCAGGAGGATTAAGGAAGGACTGCAAGGTTTCCAACAACTTTCCTCCCTCTGGAATTCCTCTACAAAACATGTGCCAGTTTTTCATGTTGTAGCATCACTTCTACTGCATGGCCTCCTCTCTTGGTTTTCTGCAATGCAACACCTTTTCCCAAATGGAGTGGTTCCAAGAGGAACTCCAGTAGATTGTCAGAGTGAAAGTTATTAAGTGTGGTGGGTGGTGATGCCTTAAGTCTTAGCTTTCATATTTTTCAGATTCTGTGCTGCTTTGGTGTATAGCTCTGAGCTTCACATTAAGTGTTACCAAGTTCTCTTCACAGGGTAGGTAAACAACAGTCCTTTTCCAGCTTGTCCAAGGACAGCTGTTATAAGCTTCAGGCCAAAAAAGTACAAACAATGGCAGAATGAAGAGAGAAAAACAAGCAGGATGGGACTCCATAACCTAAAGCTGTAACTGGACAAATAACTCCAATACACAAATGGACCAGAACTTATAAAAGTGTGAGACCCTGTGACAGGTCATTCATTTTGTGACCATTTTGGTCCCTCTTGGGCGTAGCCCTGGCTGGGGTCTTGTGCTGCCCAAGGTGGGTCCATGGAGCCTTTTGATAAATCCCTACTTTATTCTTTAACTCTGCCTGGCCTCTGTTCTAGGTCAGCCTTCACAGGGCATCAGTTTGACTGCTCAGATGTGGGGAGACGCTCACCTGGGGGGAAAATTGTTCCAGTGACACAAAGCAGTCACTTTCCTAGTAAAACATAAATACATGTGTGTATGTTCAAGAGTGTAGAGCCTGGGGTAGCCTAAATGCCAGTGATTCCCTGTCCGGAGGTGCAGGGACCATGCTGAAACCAAGGAACCATGCCCTCAGGGATGCTGGGGGTGCCCAGCCTGTGGCTCCAAGCTGCCTTTGACAAGTTGCCATTTGCACGCTTCCTCCTGCTCTGTCTCAGTCATGAACTGCCTTGAAGCTAAGAAAAAGGGTTTATAAGGAAAATAAACACATCTTTGTTTGCTCTGAAAATGGAAGCTGCAGGATTAAAGGCATCTGTATGAAAACTAATATTACAGATGAGCTGGAAGCTGGTTTGTTTTTCAAATCAAAGAAGTGAGGACCCAAAGGTATGCATTGTGCCCCATTAAATCTATCAGCTACTTGAATACCCTAATTCTTTACTTTGCTCACCCCTTTTCTTTCATTTTCCTACCCTAATCACTTACATAAGCAGCCACCTCCACCTATAGCACAGAGCTCCTTTCCCAATGATGGAAATATTCACCTTGCAACTTCACAATGCTCCTGATTATCTGCAAAAACACTTCTGGACCTAAAACCTGGATAACTGCAGATGACCAAAGTGAATGAGCAAACCCTGTGCTGGACTGCACATCCTCACACATACTGGAATCCAGCAGTGACTGGGAACCTTGGGGACAATTACTTGAGTCCCCATCACCATCTGACCAGCATAATGTTGTCTTCAAGGTCATCAAGGCCTGTTACCCATCCAGGGAAAGGGGAAGAAGAGTCACAGGTTTAAAGGTACTGTGCTATGAAGCTGTTACTCCAATTTGGTGTCTGCTGCCTCCTTTCCCTGCACCTTGTTGTTGTGGTTATTCCCCCTTCAGTCATGTCACAGTGAGATGCTAACAGGCTGCCAAATAAACCCTTTGGAGAACATAAGGACGTTACATGCTTCGTGATTCCTAAAGAGAACATCAAGTGCAGTGTTAAGGATTTTACAGAGTTCCATTTAACTCTTGTGTGCTGGCACTGGGCTCCCATGAAAAACAACTCCACACAAAGCTGTGTCTCTGCTTTCTGCACCCTCCACTCAACCCCTGCCAGGGCAGCCACAGGAGCATGAATGTGAGGAACACTCAGGATGCCCATGAGGAACAGGCCAAGGGCTGCCCCTACCAGAACTCCTCAAATTTTTGCCTCAAAAACAGAATATTGCTTTGGGAGCCAGGCCTCCTACAGGACACAAAACCAAGTCCTTCCCTGAACTCAGAAACAACACTTTCGAGTGGCTACTATTATTTTTTGATAAACTACGCTTGTCCAAAATGGCAGGAGGTTTAAGAGAAAATGACACTAATTTATGCAAAAGTCAGCAAAAAAACTGCAATATTCATTTCCATCTCAAGTCAATTTTCAAGGTGGTAATGGAAACCAACATGGATTGGATGGGAAACATCTGGCAGAGAAACCCAAAGAGAGAGGCTCAGGAAATGTGAGAACTGCAAAGAGAGTTGCTCACTTCTGCTGCCAAGGTGAAGGTACACACCATCACCACCCAGCCACACTCCTAGGCACAGGCTCTCCAGAAACGAGGACTGGTTCCCTATCCAAACCCAACCCAAGGAGAGAGAAACACAACAGAACGCTGCAAATGTGGCACAGCATGGCAAATACCCCAAAACAAGCCCTCAGATGGATGCATGACTGGGTAAGGATCACTGGTGGCAGTGGCAGGAGAAAATTTAGGCAGGAAATTTTGCAATGTATTAACCACCAATGCATTCCCCCATCTTCCCAGTCCCTTTCTGACACTGAAATACACCCTGGTAACATAGATAAAACCTCTTGCCACAGGGCTGGCTGACAACTAAAAGTTGACTTGAAGCACTTAGCAGTTCCTCATGTGAAGCAGAGGAATGGAACAAATAATTCCTTTCATTCCTCACCCTTTCTCTGTGTTTCTTCTACAAAACCCACAACTCCTTCAGTCAATATTGAAAGCCTGGGTGGAACCACAGAACATTTCTGACCTAGAAAATCTACTCAGCTACATCTGTTTCTGCTCTGCTGGATCTAAAGCAGAGTGCACACCTTGCATGAGAAGCATGGGGTACCAGCCTCAAACCCGCAAGAGGGAAATTCCTGCATTGCTTCAGGAAAAAAATGCCTTTCTCACTGTATCACACTGCTTCTGTCAGGTGCAATGTCAAAAACATGAACAAACCTCACAAAGCTGCCATGTGATGATGATTGTCTCCTCTTGGAGAGATATAATGAAAAGAACTCTTTTTTTTCTATATGTAAAAAAAAATCATTTAAATGATAGCTAATTCCCATAATAGCTGCTATAATGGAGAAGAAAAACAGCAACAAGTTACATTAGCATTCCAGACGGATTTTTAGAGTGTTTTTCCCCATGAATTACCCTCCAACGACCCCAGATAACCAAACAAACAGCATTAGACAGAACAGGGACATAGAAAAGACCTCAAACCTCACCACAATGAGGGAAGATTGCTACTACATCCATAACTTTATTTAAAAGGTTCCTGGAAAGAGAAGCCCTGATGCCTTTTGTTGAACAAAAGACCAGTTTGTCATTAGTACAGTGCAGGCAAGGTTGAAGAACACTTTGGCCATTTGAAACTCTGGACTCTGAAGTATTTTATTACCAAGGCTAGTGAAAGCTTGGATGAATCAATATTCTTTGTGCATCCACTGCACAGTTCAAAGCTGCCTGTCTGCTGATTCCATGGCTGCACATATGTCTGTCAAGAACTCTCAAAGCTGTATGGGAAAGATGTACATTTGTAGAAAACAATATTAAAAAAAAATAAAGTCTGCATTAGTTTAGCCTTCCTTTTCCCCTTCAATTTTCCATTTTCTCCACCATCTCAAATACTTCTACAGCATCCTCTTCACATATCCAACAGTTTCTATATATCTAACAATTTGCTTCCTTACAATACTGAATATTAAGCATTTATCACTCATTTCAGGCAGGAAAATGTATTCCCTTATAACACAAAATGCCTGAAAGTCACCAAGAGTCTTTCAAAGTGATGTACAAAGGTCTGCTCTGGCAGGAACAGCAGCAAAAAGATCCTTGTTGGCAGATTCCTTTGAATCAATGTCTGCTACCTAGTGGTGATCTGGAGCATCCCTTCAAAGCCTTTGTTTTAAGTTCCACTCCCCAGGTTAAAAAGCTATTGAGGTGTAGGTTTCATACAGGCATGGAAATTCAGAGTCCAGAATGATTGCACCTAAAAAATGTGAACTCTTGGGACTCCCAGGTATCTGAGAACAGAAAGCAGATCTTGTGGATGACACAAGATGGTAAAATTAGAACAGCTGCCGTGGTAACAAAATGGGCAATTAAATGAGCTTTAATCCTTCCACAGTAACTTAATATGACCTGTGGAAGTGTTACACTGGGATTGAACTCGGCGACAATGCCAGCAAAACATGGTTTTGATTAATTATGAGAATGAGTTAATCAGTCTGGTATGATTCAAAAGGAAAAAATGGACATGGGAACACAAAGGTCTGCTCTGCTGTGGAGCAGTACCAGGATACTTCCACTTCAGAGCAGACTCCTACATCACAGCCTTTAAGATGAGGTCAGTGTTAGTCCAGCACCCCTTTAAAAAANGAACTGCAAAGAGAGTTGCTCACTTCTGCTGCCAAGGTGAAGGTACACACCATCACCACCCAGCCACACTCCTAGGCACAGGCTCTCCAGAAACGAGGACTGGTTCCCTATCCAAACCCAACCCAAGGAGAGAGAAACACAACAGAACGCTGCAAATGTGGCACAGCATGGCAAATACCCCAAAACAAGCCCTCAGATGGATGCATGACTGGGTAAGGATCACTGGTGGCAGTGGCAGGAGAAAATTTAGGCAGGAAATTTTGCAATGTATTAACCACCAATGCATTCCCCCATCTTCCCAGTCCCTTTCTGACACTGAAATACACCCTGGTAACATAGATAAAACCTCTTGCCACAGGGCTGGCTGACAACTAAAAGCTGACTTGAAGCACTTACCAGTTCCTCATGTGAAGCAGAGGAATGGAACAAATAATTCCTTTCATTCCTCACCCTTTCTCTGTGTTTCTTCTACAAAACCCACAACTCCTTCAGTCAATATTGAAAGCCTGGGTGGAACCACAGAACATTTCTGACCTAGAAAATCTACTCAGCTACATCTGTTTCTGCTCTGCTGGATCTAAAGCAGAGTGCACACCTTGCATGAGAAGCATGGGGTACCAGCCTCAAACCCGCAAGAGGGAAATTCCTGCATTGCTTCAGGAAAAAAATGCCTTTCTCACTGTATCACACTGCTTCTGTCAGGTGCAATGTCAAAAACATGAACAAACCTCACAAAGCTGCCATGTGATGATGATTGTCTCCTCTTGGAGAGATATAATGAAAAGAACTCTTTTTTTTCTATATGTAAAAAAAAATCATTTAAATGATAGCTAATTCCCATAATAGCTGCTATAATGGAGAAGAAAAACAGCAACAAGTTACATTAGCGTTCCAGACGGATTTTTAGAGTGTTTTTCCCCATGAATTACCCTCCAACGACCCCAGATAACCAAACAAACACCATTAGACAGAACAGGGACATAGAAAAGACCTCAAACCTCACCACAATGAGGGAAGATTGCTACTACATCCATAACTTTATTTAAAAGGTTCCTGGAAAGAGAAGCCCTGATGCCTTTTGTTGAACAAAAGACCAGTTTGTCATTAGTACAGTGCAGGCAAGGTTGAAGAACACTTTGGCCATTTGAAACTCTGGACTCTGAAGTATTTTATTACCAAGGCTAGTGAAAGCTTGGATGAATCAATATTCTTTGTGCATCCACTGCACAGTTCAAAGCTGCCTGTCTGCTGATTCCATGGCTGCACATATGTCTGTCAAGAACTCTCAAAGCTGTATGGGGAAGATGTACATTTGTAGAAAACAATATTAAAAAAAAATAAAGTCTGCATTAGTTTAGCCTTCCTTTTCCCCTTCAATTTTCCATTTTCTCCACCATCTCAAATACTTCTACAGCATCCTCTTCACATATCCAACAGTTTCTATATATCTAACAATTTGCTTCCTTACAATACTGAATATTAAGCATTTATCACTCATTTCAGGCAGGAAAATGTATTCCCTTATAACACAAAATGCCTGAAAGTCACCAAGAGTCTTTCAAAGTGATGTACAAAGGTCTGCTCTGGCAGGAACAGCAGCAAAAAGATCCTTGTTGGCAGATTCCTTTGAATCAATGTCTGCTACCTAGTGTTGATCTGGAGCATCCCTTCAAAGCCTTTGTTTTAAGTTCCACTCCCCAGGTTAAAAGCTATTGAGGTGTAGGTTTCATACAGGCATGGAAATTCAGAGTCCAGAATGATTGCACCTAAAAAATGTGAACTCTTGGGACTCCCAGGTATCTGAGAACAGAAAGCAGATCTTGTGGATGACACAAGATGGTAAAATTAGAACAGCTGCCGTGGTAACAAAATGGGCAATTAAATGAGCTTTAATCCTTCCACAGTAACTTAATATGACCTGTGGAAGTGTTACACTGGGATTGAACTCGGCGACAATGCCAGCAAAGCATGGTTTTGATTAATTATGAGAATGAGTTAATCAGTCTGGTATGATTCAAAAGGAAAAAATGGACATGGGAACACAAAGGTCTGCTCTGCTGTGGAGCAGTACCAGGATACTTCCACTTCAGAGCAGACTCCTACATCACAGCCTTTAAGATGAGGTCAGTGTTAGTCCAGCACCCCTTTAAAAAACAAAAAAAAAGCTTCATTTTCCTGCTGCCCAAGTACACAGCAAAACTCCTGACAACTTTCACACCTTGAAAATTGTGTCAGTTATAAACCTGTATAACAGAAAAAGTATCAATATTTGGAGTTTCTGAGTTTCCTGTTTCATGGGGCAAAGCCTAAGGCTCAGTCTCAGCCTCTGACTTAATGGCATTAAAAAACAAAGCAGGAAACATGCTGCTTTACTTCCCTTAGCAAAGCACAGGAACTAATGACTGTGCTTACAATACACCAAATAGAAGCTGAATTGTTTAGGTAAACAAAGACCTAACTATGGAGAGCTCAGACAGGACATGATCAGCAGTTCATCATCTGGCACTGCTCAGAAAGCCCTGTACTGATCACTGGGGTATTCCAGCAGCGACTGGAATTAGCAGCACAGAATTTCTGTCTTCAGCTAGTTTCTAATTGCATAGACACTCCAAACATTGCACTACCTGAGCATGACCTTGGTGAGCTACACAGACTCACGACGTGCCTTTGCTTATTGACACCACCAGTGCAAGGTCTGGCACCAGCCCAATGGCTCCCACTGCCCACCTGGGCCAACAACCCTAAAGCCATCAATCATTTGTGATACAGCATAAAAACCAGTCTCATTTTTGTCAGGAAACTCTCCGTTCTCGGCTGTTGTCCCAGCCTGGTTAGGCTCAGGACGGCCTTGAGGCAGCCCGCGCTCAAAGGACAAAAGGAGTCTTCAGGTTTTTCAGTTCTTCAGTGTTGTTTATTAATTCTTATCTACAAAGTTGTCTCCCAGCCTGACAGAGG